>PNEQ01074403.1:0-40724 GCA_003012365.1 Medauroidea extradentata
CCCGTTCATTTAATGAGTAAATATTGTAGCTAAAATGTATCGGAGAAGTTTAATGTAGTTGTAAACATTGGACGATCCTATGTAAATAAAAGCACGTGGCAATGTTGATGTTTACATGCAGCGGAAAGATATAAACTGGCAGAAAATAGAAATTAATCAGGGCTTTTTTGAGTGTTCACTTTATTCCGAATCACCTATAATGAATATTCAGGTGTGGTTTAGGACAGAGATAATCTGCAATCTGTGAAAAGTAGGTTTTGAATGCCTGTCGTCTTCTTTTTATTATTAGGTTGAGCAAGCCTTTTTTGGGCATAGCATTGTTTGTCATTGTATTTCTTGACTATTAAATGACTCAGTTTGTAGCGAAGGGCCCCAACTAACAAATAATTAGTCTTGTTATAATACCTTTGTATGATCCAGTTCTGAGAAAATGATACATAAATACATAGAAAATGTATAGCCGTGCTGATTATTATATCTTGAGATGGAGTAGCGTCAAATGAAACCAGCCTTTGTTCTCAAGAGCAAAGTTTTCAATGTGTTCACACATGAAGTTCATAACGTCATGGTGATGATCGACAAACTAGACACGCTGGGAAGAGACAGTGCAACTACCATTGGCAACCTCTAAGTTGTGCACAACTAGTGCCAACTTCAATACTTATCATGTATTACATCTCCTTTTTTTTACGATACTCATATAGTAATGCTTGTAAACGACATGTAAATAAGAACAAAGACTAAATATCATCACCATGATACACTTTACAGTACCTTAAAACATCTTAGAAGTACAAATAAAAAAAATTACCTACAACAGTTTTATTGGAAAGAAATTACAAATAATCCTATAATTAACTGATTTACAACTCTATTTACATGCATAGTCATCTAAATACATATTTAGGTTTACGTACGATACGACCACTCTTAGTCACTTGAGTCTCGGGGTGATGTGATAACTCTGCACATGTTGTTTGAGGCTCCTGTTGATTAGGTAGCTCTGCGCCATTAGCTTGAGCCTCAGGTCGATTTGATGATTCTACCCCTCTTTCCTTATATTCCCTGCTAAAATCTCTAAATCCAGACTTCCTGAGTTCACTCCTATGATCCCTTCCTGTAACTCCTACTTTTGAGGTTTAATTATTGTTACTGGCCTCACTAAATAGAGTATCAATGTCCCCATCAGGAATGACATTCCTTAATTCAAATTTTCCATTACCTACACTGGGTAGCTGAACCCTATTCCTATTTATTAGTCTCTATTTTCAGAAGTGAATATTGTTACGTGCTGTATTTCTGAGGGCGGGCTGGCTGGGACCTATGTCGAACACCTTGAGGGCTGCCCATGACTCAAAGCTGGCCTGTCTCATAGTGGGAATCCCGACGAGATACATCATAGGAGGCGGCCTACGTGACTCAAATCATGTCCGAAACATGTTGTAATATCTATTTTTAGACCCCTGAAATGTGAGGAACACCCGACTGTTTTGCCTGGTATATAAGGGCTGAATCGACAAATTCGGAGAGAGTTCGCTATTGGTTGTGCTAGAGGAAGGTGCTATACTTGCGGAGAGAGACTGGTGAAGACATCTTGGTGACGTCAGAGTCTACTGTGAGGTGTTGGACGAACCAAGAGGACTGCTGCGGCGGGCTGACGGGCGAAGAGGAGGTGCTCGACGGGAGTCGGACCGAAGTCCTCAAGAGTGAAGACAGCGGTGCAATCTGAGTGCTGCACAGCACACGGCGATTCATGACCACTGCGGACTATTAAGGTTGTACACTGTCACAATTTGAGAGACTGTTGATTGGAGATATGACTGAATTTTATTGTGATTGGTAGTGTTTAATTAATTGATGGTAGACATTTTTTTTGTGCTTCAATTGTCAAGTTAATTAACGTTTCTGTGACACAGGAGTAATTGTGTGCATAACTAATTGTGTTGTGAAAGTTATAGTTGATTAGCAAGATGACACCCTCTACAGTCTCTCCTCGACGCTCTGCTACTGCCACGTCCTTCTGTGCCGAGTAGATCCCTGTGTATGGGTTTGGTGTGGCCAGCACCTCCTTCACTGACTCCGCTAGCTTGGCACGAGCGGCCTGTCTTTTGCCTGCCCTATGCTTGGGCATACCTTGGATAAGATTACCTTTGGAGTAAAGTGAAAGAAGTTACTTGAAAAGAGAGCAGATGTCCAAAGTATCTGCGTCCACAAACTAAAGGCTCCAGAAGGCCAACAGGTTAAGCAAAATAAGACTAGTTAATCCAGATGACGTGTCTCACGTTGAACTATTGAGTCCATTGCTAAGCATGGCAGCTGTCCCAACCGCTGTTTCCCGTACGGAACTCGGGCTCCCCAAGGCAAACCACGATTTCTGGCTTCTGGTTAGGCGTGAATGGCGGATGCCGGTGAGGCGAACCTCCTTTCTGAGAGACCTGCCCAGTGTAGTGCTGTCCCACCGCTGACGAGAAGCCGCGGACGGGGTAGATGGACGGGGCGACAGTCTCCCAGAACAAGAGCTAGCTTCCGGTCTCCGAGTATACTTACTTTACAGACCCAAACTGCAGAATACTCTAAGAGAAAAGAATTGGGAGTGGGTAACAGAAAGGAACAGGGAGCGAGAAGCTCAAGCAGACAAAAGGGAAGGTCCATT
The DNA here is from genome assembly GCA_003012365.1 of Medauroidea extradentata. Taxonomy (NCBI): domain Eukaryota; kingdom Metazoa; phylum Arthropoda; class Insecta; order Phasmatodea; family Phasmatidae; genus Medauroidea; species Medauroidea extradentata. The sequence continues at coordinate 2,654 of PNEQ01074403.1, forward strand.
TAACTGTGTTTTTATTGCTCGAAAGAACAATAAAAACCACCCTGTGCCAAGTTGTTATGCCGGGGGCGGCGGAAAGCAGCAATAAAAGCACTACAGCCCGAGGGAGGCCAATGCTGTGGACGTAGGCTCATCTTTGCTGGCTTGTTCTCTCATGCGACGGGCGACTTCTCGCGGACACAATCCGTCGAAGGGCAGCGGACGCTGGAACCCTCTTCTTCCCGACGAGAGAAAGTTGTAGTAACAACTAGCAGAAATAAGCTGTGAAGTCTTGGCCGGCGCAGCGAGGCGCTAGACTTGCTGGTGCTTGTCGGCAGGAACATTGCTTGAAGGCAGAAGTGTCGGACTCGCTGACTCGGGAACACTGCTTGAAAGCAGGAGTGTCGGTCTCATCGACCCAAGAACACGGCTTGAGGACAGGAGTGTCGGCCTTGCCGACCCAAGAATACTCTTGAGGGCAGGAGTGTCGGCCTCGCTGACCCAGGAACACTGGTCTGTCTCGGCAAAAGTTGCATCTTTTATACACGCACTGATGGGTGTGGAAATGATGAGTGAGCTCTGGAATGGCCGACCGTCATGGAGGCAGAAGTGCGCTTGTTCGATGCGCGCCTGAGGCGGCTGACGGCAGGGGTTGCTTGCAGGGGTGGTAACCCTCCCTTCTGAGCTCAGCTGCGTGTGTTGCGGGTAGCGTGTATCCAGGCGGCGTGCCGCTTATCCAACAATGCCATCCTAACTGCCTCGGACAAGGTCGTGAAAGGACTAGCAGAGGATGGACTCACGGGAAATATTAAGGGTGCTGCCTAGTGCGGAATGCACGGAACATGTGCAGGATAGCAGGGACAGATGGGACAAGCTGTGGGAGAAGGAGAAGGGAACTGGCTTAAGGCAAGGCGTAGGCTGGGAACCACAAAACGATTCTGCGCAGCATGCGTCACACTTTACTTTGCGAACAGATCATGCTGCTCTACGCTGGCTGCTGAACTTTAAGAATCCTGAAGGACAAATAGCCTGATGGGTACAACACCTCCAAGAATACAACTTTGATATACAACACCGTCCTGGTCGTTCCCATAATAATGCAGATGCATTATCCCGTAGACCTTGTGACCCCAACTGTCGTCATCGTGAATGGCAAGAGGAGAAGAGTGGAGAAGTGCAGTATGTTAGAACAATAAGGCTTCAGGCATCAACAGCCGATAGAAAGTTCTCCTGGACTGACGACAAGATAAGAGAACAACAAAGTGACCCAGACTTGTGCGCAATACTGGATTGGAAAGAGCAGGACCACCGGCCAGAATGGCGGAGCTATCTGAAAAGAGTGCTACAACTAAGGCATATTGGGCACAGTGGAATTCACTTGTTCTGAAGAATGGTGTCCTCTACCGGAACTGGGAGAGTGCGGATGGCAGACATGAACACCTACAGTTGGCCCTCCCAGAGAACAAGGTCCCAGAGGTACTGAAGGAGCTCCATAATTGAGTGTCAGGCGGTCATTTTGGCATTAATAAGACACTCAACAAGGTTCGAGAGAGGTTTTACTTGCTTCATTGCCGTGAAGATGTCGATAGATGGTGCCGAATGTGTGACGACTGTGCTGCAAAGAAAGGTCCGAGGGTCAAAGGCTGAGGTCGTCTCCAGAAGTACAATGTTGGTTCCCCATTTTAGAGAATGGCGGTTGACATCTTGGGTCCCTTGCCAATAACCGAGAGAAACAATCGGTACTTGTTGGTGGTGCAGGACTACTTCGCCAAATGGCCAGAGGTTCTTCCCATACCGAATCAAGAAGCCAGCACAGTGCCTGATGCACTGGTCGAACATGTGTTCTCAAGGTTTGGGGTGCCATTGGAGCTTCACTCGGACCAAGGGTGGAATTTCGAAGCAGCCCTTTTCCAAGAAGTGATGAAGATAATGGGTACAAAGAAGATCCGAACCACTCCGTTACATCCACAGTCTGATGGAATGGTCGAACGCCTAAATTGCACCCTGGAGCAGTACCTATCCATCTTTGTATCCGATAATCAAAAGGATTGGGACTCCAAAGTACCACTGTTCCTGCTAGCATACCGTTCTGCTGTTCATGAAGCAACAAAGGTGACACCATCAAGGATGCTGTTTGGAAGAGAGCTCCGTCTCCCGAGCGACCTGATGTTCGGACGACCAGCAGAGGAAGACCAGATTGCGTCCCCAGTATATGCCAGCGAGTTACGCCGCAAGTTGGTTCACAGCCACAACTTTGCCCAGTGACACCTTAGGATCAACACCGACAGGATGAAGACTCGCTACGATAGGAATGCACCAGATGAAATATTCCAAGAAGGACAACTGGTGTGGTTGTACAACCCTCAGAGAAAGAAGGGCTATTGTCCCAAGCTTCAGAAGAATTGGGAAGGTCCTTATGAAATAGTGAAGAAGATCAGTGATGTGGTGTTTCGGATTGTTCGTCGAGGCTCTCGGACGAGAGGACCTAAAGTTGTACACATCGACAGATTAGCCCTCTACGATGAACCTGAGGCTGTTGTGTCTGTTTGGGACGAACAGACTTAAGGAGGGGGCAGTGTTACGTGCTGTATTTCTGAGGGCAGGCTGGCTGGGGCCTGTGTCGAAACACCGTGAGGGCTGTCCCATGACTCAAAGCTGGCCTGTCTCGTAGTGGGAATCCCGACAAGATACATCATAGGAGGCGGCCTACGTGACTCAAATCATGTCCGAAACATGTTGTAATATCTATTTTTAGACCCCTGAAATGCGAGGAACACCCGACTGTTTTGCCTGGTATATAAGGGCTGAATCGACAAATTCGGAGAGAGTTCGCTATTGGTTGTGCTAGAGGAAGGTGCTATACTTGCAGAGAGAGACTGGTGAAGACATCTTGGTGACGTCAGAGTCTACTGTGAGGTGGCAGGCGGCTACCTTCGGAGCAGTGTTGGACGAACCAAGAGGACTGCTGCGGCGGGCTGACGGGCGAAGAAGAGATACGTGACGGGAGTCGAACCGAAGACCTCAAGAGTGTAGACAGCGGTGCACTCGGAGTGCTGCGCAGCACACGGCGATTCATCACCACTGTGGACTATTAAGGTTGTACACTGTCACTATTTGAGAGACTGTTGATTGGATATATGACTGAATTTTATTGTGATTGGTAGTGTTTAATTAATTGATGGTAGATATTTTTTTGTGCTTTAATTGTCAAAGTTAATTAACGTGTCTGTGACACAGGAGTTACTGTGTGCATAACTAATTGTGTTGTGAAAGTTATAGTTGATTGCTGTTTTGTGTTTTTGTAAGGTTTGAGAGCTAGTAAATCAACTTAATTCAACTCTTTTATTTCTAATTATAAAACCTCTATCCCAAAAGATCTCATGGGAATTGCCCACATTTAAGTTTTGTCTTGAACTTGTAATAGTATGTTATATGACCTTGAACATACATCAGATTGGCTTAATTCTAAGTCAGGAACCCATTCATTCTGCCCTTGTCTGTTATAGAAAATTGTGTCACCAGTTTTTAATGGTATTAAAATTCCTTGCCTTATCTATTTTAAAATTGGAATTACTAGCACAAAAGTTCAAGGTTGCCTACCATACAGCATTTATGCAGGTGTTTTCAAATTTCCTTCAATAGGTGTATTGTTGAGCTCCGTAAGTGCCATTTTCGGATCTTTACCTAACCCAGAATTTTTTTCAACATTCTTTTGACAGTTTGAATATTTCTTTCTACAAATCCATTTGACTGAGGATACTGAGGGCTAGAAGTTACATGATTAAAACCCTTCTTAACATTACTTTCCCTAGGGGACCCTTAACAGACTAAGTTTTATTAACTTGAAAACATATAGTAAGATAAATAAAGAAGTTAATGATTCATTTTGTTTTAAAAAAAATCAGAGGTATAAAAAAGTCTTGGATGACCAAATGTGGTGCGTAACACAATTAAAGTTTATGCAGGGGCGTAGAACTTAGCTGAAACATAGAATGTAGTGGCGAGTAGATGTCCAGCAAGCACGTATGGTATTTCCTATGGGGAAAATTACAAACTGATAGTGGCGTGGCGAGCTGGCCACATAAAACGAGCCTGTGGTAGCTTTGCCTGGACTGGGAGATGTGAAAATAAACTGTAGTATAGTTAGCAGAGAAATACTGTGTGAAAATTAACAATCATAGTATCATTCAATTAATAATAGAAGTTAAATTCTGTTAATAAATAAATTACTCTCATATTAAGAATATTAAAACATGTGCAGGAAAAATACAAATAAAATAGTATACAGCTAATAAATGGCACAGTGTAATAATATTTTAATAACGTTGTTACGACCCAAATGAATGTGAAAAGTGGGCTATTCAGCAGTATTAATACAGTTTTAATATAACTATCAATGGATAAAAACAATTTTTTGAACATGCCGTTTGCATGTTATTAATTAAGTTTTTAACTTACAATATAATTACTTTCAGCATTCATTTCCTTTCTACAGCTGTCCACCGTTTCCTTTACAGAGCTCGGCAGTGATACTATTTTTATTGCATATCCCACAAGGGAACATGTTCCCATGCCAAACTTACAAGTTTTTCGTCGTCCGTCAACTATTATTCAAAATATAATGTACAGCAGAAAAGAACCGGAAAATCCCATCTCGAGATTTGACCATAAGTTGGCCGTATTCACCCGAATGTGTCTGATGCAATGGACACGGTTCGTTTTCTCACTGTGGGTGATCATTCTAAAGTGTTTGGCTTAACACGGTTCCAATGGACGGCCAGCCTTAACCCTGAGTTGCAATGAAAAACACTGCTTGTCATAACAGCCTTAAACAAGTGTTAAGAGGCATACAATCAGTAAGGTGTGTGAAGTTGTAAACATAACAAACATAATGAATTTATTTTAAATAATGAAACTGCAGTGATTAAGATTATTTATTTAGTTAAATAAGTGTAGAAACTATTTTCGTACAGAAACATCAAAATCTGCACACAGGTGTACTTAATATGTACATACTCAGCAGAACTGATAAATGCTGACGTTATAATTCTTCGTCTTTTCAAGTCTGCTGGTCTGAAACACGCAAAAAGTTTGTTGAAAACATTCTAAAAATATATTTTTACTCCCCTTGTACTATTACTACTGCAGTCACTTCCCTACACAAACTTTTTTTTTTGTGTAAAAGGTGTAAAATGTTTCCTTCACTCTGTCCACCTCTCCAGTTTTCCCTGGAATGTTATTGTTCTGTTTGTAATTCGTACAACTTTTGTAAGGAAAACATTGGTTGACTCTGTGTTGCAGGAATCCAGAAGTTCTTGAGGGAATTTCTTTCAAGTCTATGAGAAAATGTATGTTATATTCTAGACGTCGGCACTTGCAGTCAGCATTGAAGACTTACAAAGAATTCACCAGTATTTTAGGAAGTAATGTTTCTACTGACTTGCATAGTGCTGAAGTAGAACGAGTCTGGAATGAAGTTGTTGAACACGACAGTGAATCAGAGAAATAGTTTTTGCTAGTGATTGGTTTTTATATGCTGCAAAGCCAAGTTAAAGAGGGTGTAATACATACTTTAATGGTTAAGAATTTCAATTGAAATTTTCAGATTTTTTAATGTGCATCTGGAGAAACTAAAAAGAGAAACTCTGTGTGTGGTATACATAGATGACATATGCACTGTGTTGTGTTAGTATGCTATAGTAAGTATGCTAAGGAAAGTTTGTAAGGTAACGTTTATATTGGTACTCCCAAGTGCGAAGTTTAGATTATAAGCTGAAAGTAGTCTGTTGAAATGTGCCATTGTAGGTTATTGTGGATGTGATATTTTGCACCACATTGATTCACAAGATGCAACGTTTCAGTCCCAAGGGTTCAGGAACTGTATTCTGTGGGTGGTTCCAACGAAATAACGATGACACTGTAACTTGTCAGAATATCATACCATGTTACAGTTTGTTATTTTTAATAGGTAAATGAAATACCGTATTTACTCGTGTATAGCACACGCTTTTATTCCAAAACAACTGATAAAAATTCAGTGGTGTGCGCTATACATTAGAAATTAAGAAAAAAAATATGTGGAGAAAATGCTGGCGGGGAAGGGGAGGGGTTAATAGCCCAGGAATATTAAGGTTGAACCTTAAACAAATTTTTACAAGCTAAGTTTTGGTGCAAAATGTTTAGTATGAATCCCTTTTTAACATATAAAAATTCTCTAAACATGTAAATGGAACTTCATGTATATTCGAGCAAGTGTGTGTTAAATGTAATAATTGGAAGGTTTCCGTAATTGAGCCAAGCAGTGCCATTGTTTATTTCAAATTTCTGAAGTTTCAAAGTCGTTATATGCCTATTATAAAAGTTAACACAGTTTTCCGAAACATTTCTATGTTTTTCATCATTAAGTACCATGGAAAAAAGTCATTACACATAAACAATTTTTTACACTACAGTATTATTAAAATAGTTTACTTTTAATAAGAATGTTATGAGACACTAAGAAATATAGTTAAACTCAATTTTAGAATTTTTACGTTTCAAGGGTAATAGAATACCTGTCAAGAAATAAACACTCAATGTTGTGGATAATATACAAAATATACTGCGATGATGTGAAAAGCGTGTTAAATGATCTGTACCTGAAAAAAAATTTTTGCGAGCTTTTTGTAATACCGAACAATGTTATTTCCAAGAATCAATATAGTATAACTGTAAAATCTAGTATGCTTGTTAATGGAACATCTTATAAATGATTCCTGTGGAATACACTCTGAATTATTATACATACATGCACACAAACATACATACACTTTTTATGTTGAAATTTGAGAAATAAAACTTGAAAGTTGCGTGAGCATTTCGTACTCAACTATGTCAGTTCCTCAAAAAGTCTATAATCGTCATTTAGCAAAGCACTGGTTTCAAGTAGATCTGTCTCAAGTAGTACGCATATTGCTGCAACCATCCCCTCTGTAGTCACACGTGGAAGAACAATGAAGGCCAGTAGATTGACATTGACAAGTTCTCTGGCAGCATTTTTTTTGCAGTTGCAGCTTAAGATTAAGAAGTTCTTCAGAAGTTAGGGGCAAGACACACATGATTGGGTTCAAATGCCCATTTTTCAAATTTCCATCCCCAGTTAGTGGCATCCAAAAGGAAGAATTTTTATTTCACTAACATTATATTTCCCACAGTTTTGCATAGCACTTTGCATCTAGCCATTCCAGCTAGGAGTTGGAAATTTTGTGAGTGTCGAACCAGTTGCCCACAAAATATCAAGATGTTTATTGATACGAGTATAGTTATGTCCACATCTCGAATGGTGATTCTTTCTAGACCACTATGAGAGGGTTTTTCATAATGCAACACCTCTATCTTACCTTGTGGACCACTGTATTTACTTACACCTGACAATTTTGTCTTTCTTAGAAGTGCAAGCTCTGTGTGCTTGCCTGTTTTGGGAGTAATTCACATGATGCCTCCCATATTATGAAATGTAGTGTTTCCATCAAGGGTACATATATTAAAGTCTGCATTATCAAATGCAAATTGAACGAACCAATCAGAATGTGTTTCTTCCTGTTCTGAAACAATAATAGAGTATTCACATCTTTTGATTTCATTGTACCCAACTGAAAATCCCAAGCTAGTACGGTATTTTCATTTAGCTAACATTAACCTAATAAGGTTGTGGACACACTTAATAGAAGGTTGTACAGCCCACGCCACCAACACTAGAATTAACAACTATGTTGTATGTTACCTGAACTCGTAACTCTGTTGACAAATAATTTATCAATGCTTCAAACGAACAAGTACTCCTCTCTGCAGCACTCCCTCTGCCCGGGCTCTAACCTGCCGGTAGTAAATGGCCCGTAAATTAAAAATAATTTAGGCAGAAATCCCCCTTTTCAGAGCCCCTCACAGACCATGGAACAGGCGGGCACGGGCCATCGGCAAATCCGCTCACTAATTAACACTACTCTTTCATTTGTTTATCATCTATTTGACTCATAACGGGATTTATACAAACAACAAACTCCTTCACAAAGTTTCCCAAACTTACGTGAATATACAAATACACTAGACCCCCGATTTTACGAATACTCACGGTTCCTCTCATCGCATTCGTAAAATCGCTACCTTCAGTGGCTTATTTTGCCCCCCCCCCCCCCTGAACCCGGACATAACAGAACATTTTGAAATTGCATTTTTTCTGCAAAGTGTCTCTAGGCCCCGACTTCCGTAGCGTTTTGCGGGAAATTAATTAACGTAATAATGTAAACATAAATTGATATCAGTAGCCAGACGTCACACTGCTGAGCGGTAGATATGACGGACCCTTGTCCCCAAAAAATGAGAAAATCGGGATTCCGAGTGTCTTCTCTCGAGCGAATAGCCCGACTCCCGTAGCATTTAACGGAAAAATAACACAAGTGATAGTTGAAATATAATTTATATCAATAGGCAAACGTCTTACGATCAAAAGAACACCGCTAAACAATATATATAACCAATCCTTTTGCTAAAAAAATGAGAAAATCGAGATTCCGAGTGTCTTCTCACGAGCGAATAGACCGACTTCCGTAGTATTTAACGGAAAAATAACGCAAGTGATAGTTGAAATATAAATTTATATCAGTAGGCAGACGTCTTACGATCAAAAGAACACCGCTAACAGTAGATACGATCAATCGTTGTCCTAAAAAAAAGAGAAAACCGAGCTGTCGAGTGCCTTCTCACGAGCGAAATAGCCCGATTTGCGGAGCGTTTAATGGAAAAAAAAAAGTAGGCATTCCTTACTAGTAAAACGCCCTTGTAAATTATTCACCGAAGAAGTTGAATCAAATACTAGATACTAGTAGCGTGCAGAGTGGACAGATAGCGCAACTGTACGAACGTTCACAAGATGGCAGATAGATAGCGGCACCAAAGCATATACCGACGTTATTCCAAGAACGCCATTTTGTGACGTTCTTACCTAAAATCGTCGAGAATTACATGTCTAAGTGATTGAAAATAATCACTTTCACAATAAGTATATGCTGTAAAAATAAATTTGGAGTTCCGGGATTACGTAATACACGAACGTCTATTTATTTTCCAAGTTCGACATACCCGGAGACAAATGTTTCTACACTTGGAAAATAGGTAGCGCTATTATCGTGCTAACTTGTGAAACGCACGTTTTACGACAAGCAGTAACGCACTGTTTAAGCAAATTATGCGCCAAGTTAATTGTTTTAATTACGTATGGTGTTAACGCAATAAAGAAAAATATCACGCTATTATTTATAGGGTTCGTGTAAAAAAGTAAACTCATTCGGCGCGAGACGAGAGAGATATAAGACGTCGTGAAACAGCCTAGGAGGAGGCTGTACTATAGTTAAATGAGCATCTGCGCATGCGCTGAAACTTTGTGTGTCTATAGTACGACCACAATATAGATCCTAATACGTCGTAGTTGGAGACAGGCCGGCCGGCTTGGCACAGGCGGCGCCGCGCGGTTTTCAAACTGTCACTGCCGCATTTTTTAACGGATTTTCGCTATTTTTGTTTTATTTTTAATATTGTAACTTACCAAGTAATAACTGCAACTCTACAATTCATATTTTAATGCCGTGAATTAGATACAGTATGTTTTATTTATTGTCAATGTAATTCCTTAAAAATTTTTTTTTGTCATATAATTTTGTTATTTTTTGAGGGTTCCTGAGATTGTATTCGTAGAATCGCTACCTTCGTTAAATCCAGGGTTCGTAAAATCGGGGTCTAGTGTATATATACATCGGGGAGTAATTTCAACACTCAAATCATTGGATCCAGGACCTATATGCGTGCATGCACCCCTTTTATGTTTAAGAGCATACTGAAACACAATTTTTCACGTTTCAATAACATTAGAACAACACATGTTATACAATAAAATGTTTTGGATAATACAATTATCAAGCCAACCTCGACTTTTATGACATTCAAATGTTCCCCTTATTGCACTGTTCAAAATTACGGGGTCAAAGCTATGTCCGATCTTGCCGCGAACCTCACTTAAGTACATTCCTTTCGGCCACTGTTCTGTCAATTCCTGTATGTTGTTCCAGTTAAATCTTTCGCTACTCCATTATTACAAGGAAGGAAGTAAAGCACTAAGCAGGGCCGTCGGCTTGTCCCAAAACGTCGTTAAATGGGACTCACCTTCGCGACCATACCTTCACCAAGTTCTCGACCCAGGTTACCTCCAGCATACTCAGCTCTCCCCGGAGTGCTGAACCACTGCAAATGGGTGCCAGGAGAATCACTCTCTCCATAAGGGGAAAGATCGCCAACAGACGGTGCGGGCTTCAACTCAATCTTCGTGCCCAGGGAGTCTTTCTCCGACCACATTCGACACTCGGCCGCCTCTCACTGACTCACCTCACGCTGGCCACTCCCACACTTGCCCCCTCCCCCTCCCCTCACCACGAGTGCGCATGCGCCGGAACTCTGCCACTACATAAGTAAGGAGAGGAGGAAGGAAAGGAGGGAGGGGTAGACACTCCGGGATGGAAGTAAGGGAGATATATGAGCAGGAATTCAACACACCCAAAAAGGAAAAAAAACAAGCAAACTAAGCCCCTACTAAAAACCCAAAATAAAATCACTTAACAAAATAACATCAACTAAAGCAACCTATAAAAAAAAAAAGAAAGTGGCTCGCAAACACATTTGCATTTAGCCTACATGTAGCACTTCTCAAGTATACATTCTGAAATGGTGACTCGACACAATGCGAAAGGATGCACTCTCGACAAAGACCATGTTGGACTATGCTCGCGACACAGTGACAGGATGTCACCGGGACATATGTGCTGCAATCTGGCTATGAGATTTTTAAATGTTTGTTACAATGGGAGTTAACAATTAGAATTTATTGGTTTTTGGAAGTACGCCATTGCTCATGTTTTGTTGACCGAACTTGTATTGAAAGAAAAAGTGACAAAATACAAAAAACACATAATAAAGCACAGAAAACGTAAGAATAACAATCCCGGAGGAATTCCGTAATTTTTTTGTATGGCTATCCCTTGCACTACTAACTGTCATAACAAACATTGCTACCTCACAAATTTTCTCACTTTTATTTCACTCTCCTGAATATAGTATATCTTTTTTTACTGCGCACAAAAAAAGTGTAAAGAACTGGCCATAAAAAGATAATGGTAACCAGTTCAAAAGTGCTGGTTACTGAGATAAGGTTACAGTAAATTTAATTTATTAGTATGAACGTTGTTACATTTTCCATTATATTTATTACAATATATTAGGCTATATATTATTTGACGTAGAAACTAACTCCTTTTATTATTTATAACTCTCTAAAAACTAGCACTGAAATTACAACACACATCAGAACGCTCACAAACTACAGTGAAATCTCGTTATAAAGAGTATGGTATATAACATTATCTGTCCTATAACAACAGCTTTATAATGCACCATCTCTCCATAATACATGTAAAATTATTTGGATATACAGTAGAACCCTGTTATAACATTTTTCAAGGGACCAGTGAAAAAAAGTGTTATATGCAGGAAAATGTTATAAGCGGGAATCAATATTTTTACACCAATAAATGGATATTACACAAAAGTTACTTAAAATTTGATAGTTTATATACAGAAAATAAGCCTATAATGAGATTCAAGGAGGTTATAGTTACTGTGCCATCAGAAATATGATGAATACATACTGTGTGTGTATAATAGAGGCTTTCCCACTAGTCTTCTGTAGGTTCATGATCGTCATCTTCAGGATCACAGTCTTTAATATCACTGTCATGTACACTTATGATACATTCCCAGACATTAATTTGTTTTTTACAGATATTTTAGTCTATAGCTTAGTAATTTTATTAAAACTAATAGAGTTAAGAAAAATTTTACCAGAGTTTTGTTAAATGTCTGAGAAAATAATGATGTTATATGCAGGAAATGAAAATACCAGTGCTGTTATAAGCAGGAAATGAAAGCATTATGCTTTATGGAAAAATGGTGGGACCAAAGAAAAGTGATGTTATATGCAGGAAAATGTTATATGCGGGAATGTTATAACAGGGTTCTACTGTAACAACAATCCGCTATAAAGACAGTGTTTGTTGCCATTCACAGTTGTTGTTATAGTGAGATTCCACTGTATTAAAATGTAACAACATTTTAAACTGTAAAAAACTGTGAAGCTCCAGTTTAATTTTTGGAGACTTTTAGTATGTTAATAAAGTATGGCTAAGGAACATTTTGTACCAAAAATCAGCTTGCAGAGAGTTAGTTTGGGGTACCCCTCTATTTTTGCTTAATATTCCTGGGCTATAAAGGCGGAGTTGTAGTCGTAAACTTATGGGTGTCAGAGGTGGAAGGCGAGAGAGAGAGAGAGAGAGAGAGAGAGAGAGAGAGAGAGAGAGAGAGAGAGAGAGAGAGAGAGAGAATGTTCTCACTCTCAGTTCCTCCATCATTACTCCTCTTCCTTTTTTTCCCTCCTTTTGCTGTAGCTGTTGCTGTTGAAATCCTAACTTATTTGTTTGGTTTCCCCTTATACACATTCCTGTTCAAAGTGTTACTCAGTATTTACACAATACGCAGGTTAAAATCTTGTCTCATGATGGCCAGAAGTTGACTAGCTTTTGCACGCGTACATTTAAACAGTCTGTAACAAAGTATGCTGTTCGGCAATTCGCTGTGGCAGAAACGAAAGTTTGCGAATGGTAGGCGGAAGCAATATGAGAAGTTAATTTTGACGTCTCATGATCAGCTATTTTTCGTTGGGAAAAATACGGAAGAAAAAAGGGAGACACTGGTTTTTTTCTTCCCTGGGAGAGGGAAGGCAAGGCCGAGTGTAAGGTAGTGGTTGAGGCAGCACTGCGTACAGCCCTCTGCTTGGAGCCACCCCCAGCCACATTCCTGAGCCTTGCCCTGCTGTCATGGCATGTTTTCCCATGGGGGGGACCGTGCTGGAAGCGGTAGGCACATAGCACAGCAAGACAGGGGAGGAAGTGTTGTGCAGGTGCACGCACACATATTCACACACGTGTGTGCGTACTGGCAGGCAGCAAGCGACCTTGGGAGGCTATTTATAGATAACTGTGGAGAAAGGAAAGCTTCATCTCTCTTTTCTTTGTTGCCAGCTACCGTTTTCTTTCCTTACTTCCCCTTCCCCCCTCCCCTTTGCTCACCCATTGTAACCCCTCGCTCGCTGCTTCCCGTGTCATACCCCTGTGATTTTTTTTACATGCTAGCAAGTCACTTAAATTTTATTTTCCCTGAAATTTGTTGCAAAAATTGTGGTGCGTGCTATACACGAGTGCGCTATACACGAGTATATACAGCACTACTGTAATATTTCAATAGTAGAGACCTCGCACATGGACAGTTGATGTGTTCATAATATTTGTATTAATACTGTATGTAAATTCAATTTTGATTTGCTATGGTGTCTACGCAATATTAAAAATATTATTGTAAATTAGTAAAATTTTGCATTTGATAGTCCTAGAATTTTTAAATATTATAGGTCCTGTGTTTTGTCTTTGATATGTGAAATCACCAACATACAGGTTGTTTATAAGTTCCTGGCAGAATGAATAACTGTTTTGTGAATTGGTTGACGAGCAGGTTTGTTGGGAACCTTAATTGCAATATTGAGAGGAAAAAGAACATTCTTAGACATCAAGCTGAATGGATGTAAATGACGAGAGCTCCCACCTTGAGTGAGCTGAGAGAAGAATTTTTAGGTTTCTGCACATTTTATTTTCTGAGGAAGGATGGGATCGTTCCGACCTAGCTGTATCTGAGGTGAGCTGCAAACTTTATTAACAGATTTGAAGAAATTTGTGTGACTGCCGTTCATATTTAATGTTTAGTTTTCTTTAAACTGAAAAGTTAAATGAAAGGAAGGAAACCATAATATCATCAAAATAAGTGAGATTCTTGATATACTTAGTTATTTTATGAACTGAAATTTGTAGTACTTTAATATATTTTACAATTATTGTTTTTACTATTTCCTTTAGGTACTATAGTTTGTTTTCAACCATGTGCGTGGTGAAAAAAAAACAAGTACTGTAAACATAAGCTTCATCACAATTCAACCACTTTTTTAGACAAGTTGTATCGGAAACAGCTGATTCAATGTTGGGTACATGTGCATAAGACGATAATCAGTTTACTTATTTTTAAGTACCGGTATGTTGAGGGAATAGGGGGTGGCCTATGGGAAATAAGCTTTAAATATGTTTCATGCATCTTAATCAAAAGTATGTTGGTTGTGTTATTGTAAAGCATTATGACAGTTTCAAAATTTAAATATTGTCATTGTAACACTTTAAAAAAATTTTTTTATATATTATTTTCATAAAGGATTACTCTAATATGTTTGTATTAATTGCAAAATTTAAGCATGTATGACATTTTCTGAACTTATTTACAAATAACTTTTATTATTATATTTAATTTTTAAACGCTTGCTGAAATGTGTTTGCGTTAATTGATAATATACTGACTTCTATTCTGTGTTAGACTATGACAGTGATGCTGCTCTTCATGCATAATATTTTCAAAGAGTTCGTGTTTTGTAGTATCTGAAGAGCCGACATTTATTCTACAATTAGAGTTGTAAGTTTAGAAAAATATGTAAACAAATTCATAATTGTGTAAATAAAATTCTTAAGAAAGAAATCGTTTTGGTATAAGCCTCTGAAAATAATCACAGTTCGTTGTTTTATTTTTTTTTTTTTTTGTGGTAAGCTGACTTCTTAAACTTAATTTATGATTGTCTCACTCACATTAAGTTTGAGAATTGTCATTTTGATATCTTATTAAGTCAATGTTTATTAAATTATACTTTGTTGGTACGTGAATAAAGTGGCACAGTCGACTGCTATGTTAATTTCACATGTGGAAGCAAAAAATCTACGGATAAAAATACCATCCTAAGCATGAATTTCCGAAGTTCTCACTTTATCAAACATTCTTTAATAGCTGATAAATTGTTTCTTTGTATTTACACTTGGTCTATACTTAAAAAATATGCACGTATATAAAATTTGGTATTCTGGAAACCTGATATACTGTAGTTGTGTACAGTAAAACCTGTCCAAAACGAAACTCAATGGAACCCAGCAATTTTTTTCCGTTTCAGCAGGTTTCCTTTTTATACAGGTAAAGTAGCAGGCAAGAAAATTTTTTTTAAATAAAATAACCCACATTGTGATAGTTTGTGATTCTAGTGACCTAAATGATCAAAATTGTACAAAAACAAAAAAATGCTATTCTGTACAGTGGGTAAGCCACATCTTTATATTATCATATGGGTAAAGTCTTCATTTGCATGCTTGATGACCTCACATTTATTCGTTTAACTTGTCCTGCTGTCCTCTTAAACCATTCTTCAATAATTTTGTCTTTATTTTTTATTGTGTCATAAATCTGCATTATTTTCTCTGTTGGTATGCTTCGATCACTTTTACTTTCTCCCTAGGAGAATGTGTTTTATGCTTTGGCATTTCGACCCTAGAATTTAGGATAGAACTTAGAACCAAATGGACTCAATCCAAACAAAAAAACATCCTATACAGTTGCCTAAGTCACTTAAGAGTAGCCTTCTGTGTACTTGGCTGTTGGACGGTGTTGAGGCGTGTCATGCGAAAACTTTTTTGCCCCAAAACCGCTGAACTTATTCTTATTGTTGTTATATCTAATAAAAGAAGACCCACTTGAAACTACAGATGCCGCATTTTGAAAATTCAATATGCTTGTTAGAAACATGACTTTGGGGTTCTGGAAATGGCTAAAAACGACTTTAGACTGCTGTAACTCTGAAAATACGACTTGAATCCGTAAATTGCAACATAAGTTCCGTGCGTTGGTCTTTACTTCATACTATGCAAAAATAAAATTTTAGGGACACTGCTTAAGTCCCATAGGAAAAAAGAGTTCAACAAAAACATTGCACGCCAGTTTAGTACGCTGCGAATAGAGACCATGTGCCTATCGTTGAGAGTGATACTTTGGTTCTTATCGCTTCGCTGTTCCCACGCGTCAAACGTGAAAATCTGACACCTGTACACAATACTCTTAACAAATCATACAAGTGCTGCTATGTTTGTCTGAACCAGACAGCTGACAGCATGAAAAAATGCACACGAAGACAATGCATTTGTAACCTTCAATTGTTAATCACGTTTACGAGCCAGAGAATTAATATGAATATACACATGCAAGTTTTGCAATATTAAATTTCTCTGTCTGCAAGACTGAAGGAATCAACGTAGAGGAAGTGGAAGCTGTGTGATACCTAAACAGTTAAGCTATCTATTTCAAGTCTAGTGCCGCTGCTGGCTTGTAGGCATCATATGTCAAATGATATGAACGAATAAATATGATGCCAACGAGATTCTCTTTGATATTATTTTTTATCTATTGAAAATTACATGGTTTCTTTACTGTGCCAGATTCGGCTATTTGCTTCTGATATTTCAGATGTCTGAAAGACTGTCACCAAGCTGTCTATAAATGAACAGAAAAAAAGCAGCGTATTTGGTATTTAAATACAGTGAACTTTTACATTTTAATGTAACTCGCACCATACATTCGACAAGAATAGTTTTTCTACACAAAATCATGTCCATAGTATGTATGTGATACGAGCAACAGGAATATTTACTCTGATTTCAGTTCTAAAATAGCCCAGTTCCACGTTACGGAGGTTTCTGTTTTATGCAGGATGTAATACAGTAAACATAACGGGACCGTAACTTTTTTTTTTCATTTGTACAGGTTTGTGTTTTATGGAGGGCCAGTTCTGGACAGGTTTTACTGCATAATGTAAAGCAGAGTACTTTATTACTATTTCTTTGATTGTTCACATATCGTGGTGTGAAGTGGGTTACTTTATTATATGCAAAATGAGATAAAAACATTTAATGGATTTTCACCCCTTAGTTTCCGAATTTCGAAAAATGAAAAAATCTGTTAATAAGAATTTCTTTGGGCAATATTTTGAAGTAAATGAAGTAACTATAGCTCTTCACATTGAGATATGTGGGATTCGATGAAAACGGATTCCACCCCTTTTCGCCACTTTACTTATCGAATTTTGAAAAATTTTTTCTTAATGGGTGCCTACAAGGTAAGGGGAAACCGCCCTCAAACTTTCATGTTTGTAGGTCTAGTAGTTTGGGCTGTGTGTTGATGAGTTAGTGAATGTGTGGGACACTTCATTTTATTATACAGATATTAAAATGATGTTTTTCATAGTAATAAATAGCATGCTAACCTGTACAAAGAAATGTATATTGTAAAGTGTATGTTTTGCCATTTTAGGGTATTATTAATTTGTTTGTATTGATATGGTGTAACGAAACTACCATTCAGACGTTTTCTGTTTCTGAGGTGTAGGCTCTTTAGACAGATAAACGCAACTGCTTTTAGTACTTTGGAATAAAATGCTTACTTTAACAAGTAAACTTATTTACAACATAGGTAGGAAGGTGCCTTAAAATTGAGCGTTACATTCTACGTGTAAAAAAAAAGTGAAAATGTACACGTACAAATGTTTGATAATTTTACATATTTGTACATGTAGTCATGTTGACAAATAATGACTATATTTGTAACTAAGCACAAATGTTTTTAGAAATCCGAAGATTACTATAAACTCGAGATTAAACTACACAGACGCACAGACTCGCAGTGTCGCTCATCAACTAGCAGTTTTTGTTAGAAAAAAAAATATATCTATATTTGTCATGTCATTTAGTAAAGCAAACAGTACTTGCAGTGTTTTTAAACTAAATAGTTTCATAACTGAGGTTAGCAACAGTTTTTCTAATATTTTAATTTCGGAATAAGCATTCACCACTGCAAGCTTCAGGATGTAAACAATATACAGATAAAACATGAAAAACATAAATTAAACTAAATAAGCTGAGGAAAGACAACAGGATTCAATCTTGATGCAGATTTCTAGGTATACAAATAAAGATAAACACCTTCTAAAAACATTTTTCCTACTGCAGCCTAGAAATAATAAATAAGCTTGATAAACTGAATGTGAATAAAATTCCTTCCTGATCAATATTATTTTAACACACACATTCCAGCTTTGATGATTTGTTCATTATCCGAAATACTAATACCAAATTACCAATTTATGAAGCATCATTGCAGGGCTGTAAATATAATAAAATGTATGGCAAGGCAATATTTACTTGTTTTACAGGTTAAGAAATAATCAAAATGGTGTCGAAATTGCCACAATGTCGGAATCGACATGTCGAACTTTTATCGACATCTAGTTCATGTCGAATGTCAATATCAAATTTTGGATGTCGCACAGCCCTACCACCACTCCAACAGGTGATCCAGTTCCGTGGTTCCGTATCCATCCGGAGCTGTACACCTCTTAACTTGTTCAGAACATTATGCAAATACCGTCTTGTACCGTCATCCCGAGTTTAATTAATTCTCTTACCTTGGAACACTGATTAATTTTTGAGAATTTCTAGAATGGTTGCAACTAGGCTACATTTATATCGGAAACAAATATGTTTTCGTGAAAATTACTGGGTGATTGTGCTTACAAATGTAGCCTATGTTGAATGAATTTCAATTCCCGAGTGACGTGGGGCCCCTTGCCTTATTATTATATTTGTTTTGGTTTTGGCGGGAAAAAATGTGTTTTTCAAGTGATACGTTCTATAATCGGCAGTTAAGTTGGCGTCTGAGCTCCCTAGTGCTGTTATCAGTAGGAGAGAGTGAGGATAAACTGATATCCTGCTGTAGCAGAACAGAAAACATTTGACTCTTGTCTTCATACATCGCATAAGTGCACTGTCTATGAAGGTAGAGGTCTTGACACTGAGGAATAAAATGTGACTCCTTTTTTGTCGCCGAGCGCTAGTAGTAATTTAGTGGAAGATTTGTCTTGTTTAGTGTTTGGCTTACCTTAAAATGTGAAGTTGTTATTGGAATTACATGTATTATATAGAAGAAAAAAATTGAAATATAATTTTGTTTTGGAACACATTGTTTTAATAAAACTATAACATTTAGCTTTTCAATCTTTTACATGTAGACACACATTGCAACAATCATAAAATTTTGTGGGGCAGAAAATAATAGATTTTGTTCAAATATGTTTACTAAAACAACACTACATAATATTTTTTTTTTTCAGACGACATATAGCCTATAAACAGTTCTACACATGCCAATGCATTTATGAACATTAAACCTATACCTACTACATCAGCTTACCATATTAACATAAGTTTATATAAATAATTGCAAGAATTCTAACGTCGCCAGATGTAAACAAGACAAATTTTCCACCAAATTACTACTAGCGTTCAGCGACAAAAAAGGAGTCACTTTCTCTTGCTGGACAGCATAGGCAGTGTCAAGACCTCTTCCTCTTAAGGTGGATTCACACGGTCGCCGACAACGCCGAACAGACAGAGCAGAAAATGCTCTGGGCCAATCAGAACACTTATTTGCTTTCTGCGTTGTCAGCGTACCCTGCTCCAAAAATATTGGGTCGATCTCAACTTTTTCGGTGTGCGGAATGCAGACAACCTAGAGTTCAGTGCTGTTTGTTGATTATTTTGCTTACCGAGAGAACGACCATAACCAACCAAGTGTAGTGCTGTACAAATAAATTTACTGCGATATAAATTTAAGTAAAATTACATTTTTAATGTTGAGTGTATGTTTGTCGTATTATTTTGATGAAGTCTCGCTTAAATCTCTGCCGACATTTAGTTACAAATGTATTTTGTTTACAAGACTTGTCTAATATATTTGTGCAGAAATATACCCAATAATAATTTAAGGATCCAGTAAAGTGAACAATACTATCAATAGAAAATCGCAAAAATATTTTAATGTTTTTGGTTTGTCGCCGTTCGCCGTAGGGAGGGGGGGGGGTTGCAAATAGACGGGAAAGTATTTTAGAGGTTGAGAGTCCGAGATTTGATTTTAGGAGGGCGCCATTTCAGCATGCCCGGCTGGGAACGGGGTAGAACACAAGCGATCTCAGGGCAGCTAATTAATTACGTTTCTCCCTGGCGGTGAGTTAGAGACGGAAACACTTAAAATTTACAGGGTTCTTAGGAGACAGACTGTTCACACAAATTCGGGGAAAATCCTGAGGTTTATTTACGGCGTAAACATTTTACACACACACACAACCGAGCACTTGAGTACTTGCCAGTCTTCCGGGTACGGGCCGCGAGCACGTGCCCATAACGGAGATGAAACCTTGAGAAGAAGCTTGTAGACACAGAATGACGGCCGCGTGAGCTGGGCAGCTCGACGCGGAGGGGAAACACACGGCGCGATTTGCGAGAAGCCACAAAGGCCCGCGAGACCACCCGGCGAAACACAACTTGCAGCTAGCCCACGTGGAGGGGCTAGCGCTTAACCACCCGGAACCGGCCGGTACCGTAAATGTTAAATTTACAATCCTCCATGCGCAGACGCGGTGTGGAGGATGAATGACCGGGGTAGTCTGTGAGGTTAAAATAATTAAAGAAAAGGTTCCGGGTGGAAACACTATAAAACGATGACTCGAAAACTCAGTTAGCAAAGCGGATATGCGACTTACCCCGGTCAGTGCGCCGTAAAGACTGGCCGAGCCAACATGGCGGTTGAGCCCACACGCTGGCCACGCCGACGCCTGGGGTCAACTCATGTACTCTTCTTAAAAACTAGAACACACAAACACTTCACAGCATGCTAGAAAATAATTATAAATTATGTTAAGAATTTAGAACCTAAAATAAAGTGCTTATCATATACCTGGGTGTGACGTGGGGGGGTGGAGAGAATCACGTAAACCCTAAACAAGACATTAATAAATTATAAAGACTCGCTGTATGGCCCTGAAAAAAAAAAAAAAAAAAGAAACAAAACATTAGGGAACCTGAAAGAACAATACTTGGCTTTACTTTACGTAATTTTTTGTGTCTCAAAGAAAACTTCCTCAGAGCGCGGCAAGCAAGGGAGCGGGTTGCTCCGGGAAGAGCTGGACCTAGGCCACCTGTTCCATCTAGTATCCAGCGAGTTTGTCACACACAAAATAAACACCCCCCGTAGTCCGTCTCACAGGCTGCTCCCTCTCCCGAGCATATATTTCACACATGCCTTAGTTTGATGACTGGCCGGCTCACACACACCTTTTAATATGAAAACACTGCACTGTGGGGAGAACAGAAGGGTTGGTCATAGGGGGGTGGGGGCTCAGGGTGGAACAGCCTCCGGCGTGCTGCTGCTTGGGCGGACGTGTGTTAGGGTTTGGGCTAGATGTGCCAGGAGGTACGACGTCAGGTTCAAACGAATGGTGCTTGTAGTGCATGCTGCTTATTTAAAGAAAGTTCTACCAGCGAGTTAAATGTTTCAGTTATTAAAATGGGTCTGCTACAATTTTATTTTTGTACGAGAGAAAAAGTGTTAGGCGGGGGTACAACATTGTATTTTCCTGCTTCTTAACTGCACTAGACGATTTTAACAATTCTTTGAATCTGTAACTATGCAGTACTGAAAATTCTGGAATGTGTGTGTTCAAAGCATATCATTTCCAATGGTCAAAGTCACGATTATGTTTTTATAAGTGAACAGTAGGCCTATTAAAAACAATAACTTTGTGTACCTTGGCCCATGGTTCATTGTGAGGTTAGTAGTAAAGAATAACATTTTGTAAGGAGATTATAATATTAAGATAGCCTTCCTGCAACTGGGCTGTCCTGTGACAGGGTATTTCTCCCCTTAATTTGTCTTGGCCTCCCATTTGAGTCAGCCTGTTACCAGCTTACTCACCATCTCCCTAAATCCCTTCACCTTACAGCCACCTGTTTCTTTCATTCCACTCTTTTACAGTTCAGTTTACAACAGTGTACCCTCTCTTCCCCAATAAAGTTCTGCTTGAACCTTGTTTCCCAATTGTGCCTACCCTCTTGTTCCTCTCCTGCAGTTTGCCCCATTTCATTGTCTTCACCGTTACTGATGGTCTGTATCCTTCCTCTCCCTCCCCTCGTATTCCTTGTCCACCAGCTGTTAAGAATAAATCTAACTGTCTTTCTGCACACCCTCTTCATCTCCACTCCCAAGTATGGGTCTCAGATTGCCACAGCATACATATTATAGGCCTATTTCTTTATCTTCTTATTTGTGCACTGTAGTATCCTTTTTTTCTAATCCTTACTCCAAAAATGTAAGTACATAATCTTTCAGCAATAGAAAGGCACTTCATCTCATACCTAATATACTTTAGGACATTAAAGAATTCAGAAGTGTTTAATGTACTTGCAACAGGTACTTACCCAAAGGGATGATAATAGGTGAACATACATTTATTTATATTTTTAAGTAACCAGTGCAAATTGTTCAATGCAAGATGATCTCACACCAGTAGTAGAAGTCAAAACCAGAAATACTAATGCTAGACTTCAAATCACCTGCAATGGCTCATTGCATTGAAAGTACTACAAATGCCTATCAACCTAAGTTACTTCAGATAACTGCCGCAAACAAAGCAGTGACCACATATCTGTACAGCCCAGAAATTACACAGTATATATACAGCCCAGAAAATACACAATATTTGTATATTTTTTTTACTATATCACATAGCTAAAGTGTTTAGATGTATGGTAGTTGCAAATTTTTGAAGCAATAAATATAGGCCTAATGATAACATTTTTTAAGTTGTGTGAAGTGCAAAACTTAAACCTACTCTTTGCTCCTAAACTGCGGGATGTCTGGTCAGTGTTATACTCCTGGCATTACAGTCAGACCTGATGAGAGGGTGTTGTGTGCATTGTTGCAACCGCGCTCAGCAGGACCTTGGGTGGGGGAATGGGAAGGGGGAGGGGGCACTGGATCTCCTTGAGACACAATGCTTTGATTATTATGTTTCAACACTTTGTGTGTTTATATTTTACTACAGGATATGTTTATAACATGTAATCACAACATTCAATGGCTCATAACGTTGGAAAAATTAAAGGCCTCCTTCTTCGAACGGTTGAAACATGGATTGGTAGGGGCCCGAGGTCACCATATCAACGGGGTCTGAGCAGACTCTTGACGGGCCTGGTTACAGTGCCAGACCTATTCATATTTTAGATCCTTTGAAGAAAATGGGTTGGTGGAATGGAGGTTGTAAGGAAAAATTATTCAAATAGGAAGAAGAATTTAAAAACAAAAACATGCACATTTTATGTGGGTATATATACACACACACCTGCTGAAATCAGAGCTCCTCCTGCCTCAGAAGCAGATTTGCACCCCTGGAGCAGGTTTCCTGTAAATTTAATTGCTCATAATTAGATGATTTACAACTTCTATGTCAGCATGAAAAGCTAGTAAGGAAGCATTATAAATGAAATTAGTATTGTCAGCTTTAATGAGCACTTTTAAAACAGTCTTGTAAGAAGAATACGTAATTGACAGGGTCAATTAAATTAATTATAAAATGTTGTTGCATGTTAAATTTAAATTGTATTGCGTTATATCATATTCCTTATTGTTTATGCAGACAGTATTCCACAGACAGCCTGTAGAATCTTGTCTTGTTATCTTGTAATACCTAATTTCATGCGTCTGAATAAATGAACACAAAATTATTTTATTTGATAAGGTTATGCCAATTGGTGTAAATGATGGGTCTGCAAACAACACAGTGTTGGACATGTGAAGCAATAGAACTGAAATAGCATTTGTTTTTGTTTATTGTGATTTATGATAGTGTTAATTAAACCTTTCAGCAGGATTCATGTGCGTTATTACATATGGCACTGAGCAGATAGAGCTGAAGGAGCCAACAGCTATTCAGAGCACTCGATTTTTTGCGTTAACGGTAAAGTTTGATAAAAAATAAATCCCAACGTTTTGTTTAATTTCTAAGCAGGAATTACAATGGTAGGCTGTCGATTATCCACTACTGAGATATTGTCTTTTTTCTAAGTAGACCGTAACGTACCAAGAGTGCTGTACAATAAGAGGAACAGGCCAAAAATTATCTTTATTGTATATTGTTTAATTCACAACAATAAATCTGTGAAGATGAAAAGTAAATAAAAAAACAGACTGAAAAAGCCCAGTATTAACAAACAATATTTGTTGCCAAATTTTGTTGTAAAATTCAATAGAATATTTAAAAAAATATTTTGTCAGTATTCCAGGTTTTTTTTTTTTTTTTTTTTTCAAAATTAAAACTTTGGTAAATGATTACATATAAAAAGGATGTAATGTATAATTAACATTCATACCCGGTCATTAAAATTTACAAGACATTTACTGTGCTGTACTGGATAGAAAAAAAAGAGCATCCCTAGAAAACAGGTTCTGCCATAATTTTTTTTAGCAAATATCTTGCAATGGTGTAATCTCTTGGAATTGGAACATGTGTTAATGTTACATGATTACTGCTTCGTAAATACTTCACCAGAAACACATCACACTCGCTCGCACACATAGCTCGAAAAGTTGCAGAAACTATTTTGCAAAAATTCATCCATACTGACATTAAAATTTATGTAATTTCAATTGACGTTTACAAATTTATGTACCATACCTTCTTTTGAAATGTCCAAGTCAGTTTACGTATATTTATAGATATTTTCCTAGACAGCATATGTGGTAACTGCTGCAATCTTACAATGTGCTAAGTTAGTCACAGAATCATCAGCATATCTGTACATGCCAGAAATGTTACACTAGTAACATTGAAGAATGCAGCACATTGCATGTGCATGCTGTTAGGAACATTAGTTACATTAGCAACATTGTAGTTGGGACCTTGCAGCATATTGCCTGTACACATCATGCCAAAAATGTTATGCTGGCAATGTTGCACAGGGGATCTTGCAGTATGTTGCCTACATATGCTAGAAATGTACAACCAACAACATGCTTATGTTGTGCTCTTCGTGCTAGAGATGTGCCGGCAACATGCTGGTGACTTGTAGAGAACGTTACTTTGTAACATTGCATGCATTTATTCTGCACATACTTAGAACATCACAACACGTTGTGGCAATGTTAATACAATGTGAGAGTGTGGCATGCAGACAACATGCATGAAAAATCACTGTACAGTTAGGGTTGGACTATTTTAAAACCAGTTTCAAGTTCACAGACCAAATTATGAAATTTATGATCAGCAGCTTCTTTAATCTGTAAAATTTGCAGAATAATTATTAAACTCCTTTTAACCCGCAGTGTGTGAAATATCTGGGGTAGGCAGTCTATGCATTGGAAATCAGTGAGGGAGTGGAATTCCTGCTGAAGGAATCGATAAGATGAAGGGTTATGTAATGTTAGGAAGGGTTTGGGAAATTTTATTTATTTAAGCCACCTTTGTACCCCATTCATGAGTATAATTGACTCTGGAATGTAGGTGTAGGTAACTGCTTTTTGCTATATTCCTTGCACAGCCCCATGTTTATGCGATTTTGTATTAGTTTTGGCGTCAAGACATGATTAATTCAGAATGATAATTCTTCTGGGCTGCGAACACTCCTTTTATTTTCTTCCAGGCTTCATGCCATAAATTTCCTTGATCACCCTCTTTCACACAGTAATTGTGTCAAGTCTTCAGGGTGTGACAAAGCACCTTACGTAAACTTACAAAACATGAATTTTTTGACAAGTTGTGTGTCTACAACATGACTAATGTGTTAAAATTTTTTGATAGCAGGGTCAGACTGGTGAGGATAGGAACTTTAGGCCTAGCATGATGGTGATGGAATTGGGATGGAAACCGTTGAAGGACAGGAGAAGAGTGAAAAGACTGGTCAGGTTGTATAATTGATTAACCTAAAAGGGGGGGGGGGGGACTGGCTGAAATAGCCTTTGTTTCTTTGTTATAATTAATGACAGTGTGAATTTCACCTTTCAGCACGATTTAAATGCATTATTACTTATCATGCTGAGCAAATAGAGCTGAAGGAGCCAACAAATATTCAGCACAGTAATTTTTACATTATCTGTAAAGTCAGATAAAAAATTAATGCCAACCTTATGTTTGTTTTCTAAGCAGGAATTACTAATATTAGTCTCTCCATTATTCATATTGAGTTTTGTCTTTATTTTTTTTCTAAGTAGACCATAACTTACCAAGAGTGCTGTACAATAAGAGGTACAGGCCTAAAAATTACGTGGATGAACACTATGTTGTTTAATGCACTGCAACAAATCTACAAGATAAAAAGTAAATATACAGTAATAACATTAACTAAAAAAATCTAGTACTAAGAAATAATGTGTGTTGCCATGGTTTGTTGAAAAATTATAGATAAAATATTTTTAAAAAATCTTCTCAGTATACTATCAGTTTTTAATGTAAAATCTGTAGTAAATTATCACATAGTAAAAAAGATTTAATACATAAATTAACATCCATACCCTTTCATTAAAATTTGCAAGAAGTTCACAGTATAAGAAAAAAAGCAACTCCTAGAAAACAATTTTTGCCATTATTTTTTTTAGCAAATATTTTGCAATGGTGTAATATCTTGAACGTGTATTAAGGTTATATAATTACTAAATTATAAATAGTTCACCAGAAACACGCAACACTAGCGCACACAGCTCACAAAGTTGCAGAAATTATTTTCTAGAAATCCACACATATTGACATAAAATTTATGTTATTTCAATTGGCGTTTACAAGTTTTTGTACCATGCCTTCTTTTTAAGTGTCCATTTTAAGTACCTCATCCACACTCAGTTAAGAGGAGGGGGCAGAATCCATCACCGTGTTCAGCGGGCGGAAAACCACACAGAAATGCATGGGGCGTCCTCTTTGCGATTAACACTATCCGGGAGTTATATCTACTGTCCATGGGTTCTATCACCTTCTCCCCCAACATATCATTCACCTGTTCACGGATTACCCTTTGCTCTTCAAATCCGTACCTACTAGGTCGCGTGAACAGTGTTTCTTCGTCGGCCATTGGGATTGCAAGTTCGGCAGTTGTGGTCGCATGCAACAAGTCTCAGAATGCAAATACATCCTGTCGTTCAAGTACCCATTGTACCTTCTCACAGATTTCTAGGGTGACATCATTAACTCAGATGGTCTGTAACACTGATTCGTCACAAGCATAGACAGTTTGGTAGTCGCCTGGTCGGATGTGAAGTCTCCTCACCGCCACCTCGATAACAGCCTCCAGATCCTCCAGCCAAGGCTGCCCCAGCACCACAGCCTCCCACAGTCCGTCGACGACAAGTACCTCGGCCCGCGACAGTTGGTCGGGGAGGCAGATCTCGATGCTCGTGGAGCCGAGCATTGTACCTTCGCCTTCGAGGGTGGCGAGCTGTAGTGTCCCTGGATGCGGCACAGGTCGGTAGCGGGGACGAACCCCGGCTGCACCCGGGTGTGGCTGGCTACAGTGTTCACGAGGACTGCCGCCGGTCGTCCATTTATCTTCACTGGAATGCTTATTAGGTGGCAGCTGCCAGCGACCACCATGTTGGCCACCAGTCCTGCATAAGTTGTCTTTGTCAGGATTGTTGCTGCTGTAACCACAGGGTGGTGAGCATCCGGCCTGTCTCCCCCGGCTATTCGTTTCCCGGCTGGTGGTTCCTCCTTGGGCAGCAGTGCCTGTGCCAGTGGAACTAGGGCACCGGACACATGTGACACTGCGACGGTTGTGACGTCTCTCGTTGGTGGGTCATCCTCTCCGGTTGTGATCAGCCCCGGCCTCTGCTCCGTCAAGTCCATCCTCGCCTCGCCATATTCAATTGCCCGGCGGTCCTGGTCCGAATTCGCCGGACGATCTACTCGTTTCTTCCAGCTCCGAGCAACTTCTTCAGTCCATTTTCCGCCGTATCCGCCCTACTCACATGCGTCTCCTTGCTCTCTCCGTGGCTGGCTTGGACAAACAGCTGGATCGCCTTGTGCAGGCACCAGGTGACGTCGAGCAGCACGTTGTGGATGAGCGTGTCTTGTTCTAAACTCCAGAACAGCTGTAACTTCCACGCAACAAACTTATCTACTGCTTCACCTTCTCTCTGCTTCTCTCCATAAAATTGCGTAATGCACTCCATGCAGGCTTCCGCTAGCAGGAAGCAGTCTTTCAGTCCATTCATAAACTCTATCCATGGTACCTCTGTCCGCTGCTACAAGTTCCACCACTCGCGCACGGCTCCCTGTGACCACCGGCCCACATGCTCTGGCCACTCATCCTGCAGTGCCCTGTACTGCTGCATCCGCCTCGCCCACAGTTCGATGAAGTGGGCCACGTCTTCCATTAGAATTCCTGTGTACTCGAGCAGTGTCAACGTCTGTGGTGCCGTGTGCACAATTTGCCTTGGGCCCCAACGCGCTTTGCCGTCCTCCCCTACTACTAATGAGCCCGGGGTTCGGTCCCGCTCTACCTTCACAAATCCCGTCGTGAGGGGCATCGCACATTCCTGGCAGGCAAACACACCTTCACAAAACGTGACTAGTTCCGGCACTTTCACACACCTGTGTCAGTTCGTCTGACAGTCTACACAGCTTGCCTACTCAAGTCCTGTGCCGTCACAGCATGGCGAGTCACACCAATCCGCCTTGGCCTCGTGAATGTCCATTTCGTATAGAGATCCCATCCCCTTATATGTGTTTTGTTCTCCTTGGCTATAGGAACAAGTGAAGTTCCACCAAATTTCGTTATTCAGCAATTCCACTTACCGCACCAGTCAGCACAACTCGCACTTCACGTTACGCCGCTGCAGCATTGTGGAGAAAGTCCACTTTACTGCTAAGTGCCGCTTATGACGGGTTGTTTGCCGGGTCCCATTAGCATGCTGTGGGAGATAGGGTGGCTTGGCCGGGCGACAATGGCCACCTAAACGCTCCTCTGTCCTTTCTTGCATGAAAATGGCTTCCGGTTCGTGTGTTAGTTATTCTATGTGGTGTTTCCAGAAACAAATTTAATTTTAATGTCTGCCCAAAATCACACACTCACACTTCTTACGTAAAATTTCAGCACTGATCTTACACTGTCTATAACCATAATAAAATTACACAAATATTGTAGGATGTTGCCGTAAAATTTTGATACAAATGCCAAAGCGTTGGGCGCCACATGCTGCCATAAGGGGTTGGGATTTTGCGGTGCTTAGGTTTTTCTGAAATTGTTTAAGTTCATGCCCGGCTGGGAACGGGTAGAGCACAAGTTAAACTCAGGTCGGATGGTTCCTTTTGGCAACTATTTTACCCCCTAGCTGGGTCGAGTGGCCCACGTGGTTACTTAGATGCGGCCTTACATTACAGAACTTACAGGAGACCAACGTTCACCAACACAGATACTTTAGATTTAAGGTATTATTTTCGTCACACAAGAAAGTTACATTACACTCATGCACATGAGACACTTGATTACTTGCCAGATCTTCCTGTTACGGGCCACGTATTCGTGCCAGTAGTAGAGGAGGTGATAAACTTGTAGAGCTGATTTCTAAGAATTCATGCAGAAATTATGACGGTCACATGAGCTGAGCAGCCTGATGAGGAGACAGCACGGCACGGATCTGCAAGAGGCCGGATTGCCTGTGAGATACCCCAGTGCTAAACAAAGTGCAGGTAGCCCACGTGGGCGCTAGCGAATTAAGTTATCGGAGTCGGCTGTTTCAGTAAACTTTAAGTTAAAACTCCTCCCCGTGCTGTATGCAGCATGGAGGAGATGTCCTGGGAAGCAAGAAAGAAGTTAAAATAAAAACAAGGTTCCAAAAATCACTACAGACGGTGACTTTACGTTCAGTTAAGCAAGAAAGAATGAAACATGACTTACCCCGGTCAGCATGCACAGAGGACTGGCCACGCCAAGATGGCGGTTGGTCCCACGCGCCAGCAACACAGACACTGGGGATCAACTCAGTACTCTTTTAAAACTAAGATACACGAAACCCTTCAAAGTCATTTCAGATAATCAGGATAAATTAAATTATGAATTTTTAAAGCAAACATAACGTGTTTATCATTCCCTGGGTGTGATGTGGGGGGTGAAGATGACTTATGTAAACACAAACATTTCTTATTTAGAATTATAAGGACTCGCTGTAGGATCTGAAAAAGAAACCTAGCACTAGTGACCTATCTAGTATAACACTGGGTGTTAGGTTATGTAAAATAATTTATAAAATAATTTCCCCCCCCCCCCTCTTGTGTGCTGTTTCTCAGGTTACTCCCATTATGAGCATATGTAACTTCACTTGGCTTTTAATTACACAACATTTCACTTTCTTTTACGCAATGCACTGGGGGGGGGGGGGGAGAACGGTTGCTGCTGCTCGGGCGGACACGTGTTTGGTTTGGGCTAGATGGCATAGGAGGTACGACGTCAAACTGTAAATGCAGATAAGGTAAGCCAGCTACGTGGACCCTCTAGACAGCACCAGAGGCCCTCGCATTTTTGGGCAACACATGAAGAGATAGATCTCTTTAGCTACAATGGAACACCCCAGTCTAGGACAAACATTCAGTGTTCAGGCTGTGGGGGCCAGCACAATTGATCCGATTGCCATTTTAAAAACATTGAGTGTTATTTTTGAAAGAAAATGGGGCACATTGAACGAGTCTGTAGGATGAAAGCTTCACAAGGCACGTCCAAGCTAGAGATAAATGCATTTGTGCAGGAAGCACAGGTTGACGAAAATGTGTCAGAACCAAATGTGTACCACTTGTGGAGGGTAGGGGCTCCTTCAGGCCGAGCATAGTTCGTGTTTTCTTCCTGTCGTCAGAACGACGCGTCATTGGAAAGACATTTCGTCCAAAAAGCGAACACGGTTCTGTTTGTTGCCCGTCAAAGCTTTTCAGATTAACAACGCGACCGTCAATACACTGATGCGGTATTTTAGCGTGTGAAGAGGCCGACATCGTGCATATTTAAATTAAATATCGATAGAAATGCTGCCATATTCACAGTTACAAGTGACAAAAGATATTTTTTAACCTATATAAAGCCTGCACACAGTATAAACAATGCGTGCAAAGATAAACTTAAGGCTCAATTACTGTACAAGTGCCATAACCTACAACTTGACCATACAGCCATAACCAACTTCTTGCCCATACTGATAGCTAATACCTAAATAAGTAATACAGTTTGCATTGAATATTTTTGAAGATGAAAGCAAGATGCTTTAACTGATGCACATTTAGGTAATTATTGACACTGTATTAGTGTAGGCATATGTTTTTTCTGTAATTTTAACGTTTCAGTATAACCAAACCGAATGTTATGCGGTAGAAACAAATTCCGGATGCCTTGAATCTGTATCTGTAGCACATAACGCATAAGACAAAATCATTATCTGCAGAAAATATCCTGAGAAACCAGTGTATATATGCAACATAGTTAACTTTTAAAAACATTGCTATTGCTACTGTTTGTATTGGCAAATAACCTACAACTGTTGCACCTTACAGATATATAAGAAGACTGTTAAGATTTTTGTAATTTTTAGCAGTATGTTTTGTATTTTCATACGTTGTCTGTGTTCCTAGATTGGAAAAACCAATTGTAATTTTTTATCGTGAGGCGAGCACCGAGACTGCCCCATTTTTACCCCCCACCCCCACCCCATCCCCACCCATGCAGTGATTTCTTAATAAAGTGCGTGGTTAGTGCAGTGAGTAATTTTGTTGGAATGGACTGGAGCAACCTGTGAGGTGAACGACAGAGGTTGTTTGGTTACTTTTCAAACTTGCTGAACGCTCGACGTAACAGGTGGCTCTTCCTGGGGCATCACCTCTCCCCTTGCTTGTTAGGCTCCGGGATTCTTTTAGTATGTACTGGGAGTCTTTGACTCCCAAGCCTGGAAACCATGAAGATCCTCGTTATGGTGCATTGATTGCAATTTGTGGATAAACGGTTCTACGTGCCAGACGAGAACTTGAGTGCCCCGAAGCAGTGTTTGTTGTGATCGTCGCCTGGACTACTTCGGGTCCGCTCGGCCATAGTCGGCAATGCTAGTGTGCTCCCTCCTTCCTCCCCTCTCCTTTTCCCTCCGCGCCAGCTGAGTTGGCTGGAGCGTGTGCGCTGGACAGGCAGTCTTCTCCCAGCCCGGTTTGAGGGTAGTTGTGTGGGCTCGCGACCACGGCGACACTCCCTGACATGTACTTGGTAATTTTATAGTTTTCTTGTTTTATTTCCTGCTTATAGTTTTCTATTCTTGTTCGGTTTGATTCTGTTTATTCTTCTGTTGAGTTTGGTAATCAGGGTTGTGTCGTCGCAAGCACGAGCTTGGCACAAGCGGGATGTGTTTCCCTGCTTTTATTAATTTGGTTGTTAATGGAGAGCTGATATGTTAGCTCGTGCACACTTAAGTATTAATTGTTTCTAACTTAATTTCGTTATGTTTAACAGCTTTGCTTATTGTTCTTGGGTCATGCCCAGTTTGACGTAGTCGCCATATTGTTTATAACTGCTCTATGTACCTGCTTTTGATATTGTAATACATTTTCTGCTATAAAAATCTTGCTCTGACATTATTAGTAGGTTTGAACCTTGTAGCTGTTGTGTATTAGTGATGTTTAGTGTTAACTCATGGGAGGGAGTGTAAAGGCAGCTGTATGCCTTTAGTTTGAGGCAACTCGACTAAGATTGGCAGCCTGTGTATAAGGTGTCTGCTTAAGAAGCGGGCACAAAACTGCGCGACTCTGCTGGGCTGTTATGCTTGGCGAGTTGTTCAAGCTTAATTAAGTGAGAAAACGCTCAACATTAGAACGCAACAGCACAGGTGTTTGTTTGATAGTCAGGGTGCGTTAGAACTGGTTTCTCAGTGTCAAACTCGTATCGTTGTGACGTCATGGGTGATGTTACGTAGTTCGTACTGCGTTTTTCGTACTTAGAATTGCGTCAGTATCTTACTGAGACTTGAGTAGAGTTTGTGCCTAGTGAAGATGTCACGGCGTTGCGAATTAGGACTTTAGCGTACATCAACTCTTTGTGGAGTATTAATAATGCGCATTTAGGAGGTGCGGTGTTGACCGCTGATCGCCCGATTATCGCGACACATACTGTTCTAATAGGGCGCTTGAATACGGTGCAGATTCTCCGAGTGGTGCAGCCAGATAAAGTTGTGCACTTCCTGTTTGCTACTGATAACGTATTCTTCGGAATGCGTGATAGTGAACGGGATGGTTTTTTCATGACGTGTTTGTCATTTAGGCTTGAAGGTCAGGCGAGCGATGTGTTCGCGCAAATGGATGATCAGGGCATGACGTACGAGAGTTTCAAGACACGTCTAATTGCCGATGCGGGATCCCACATGGCGTGGTCTGTGATCAAGAAACGTTATGTTGATAGGCATCAGCGACCTGGTGAGAATGTTGTTGCTTTCGTTAGTGACGTCTTGATGTACGCGCGTGCAATGAATTTGCACTTAAGGCGTGCAGAGGATAAAATGGTACAAGGCGTCGTGGATCGCATGACACCTGCAGCTAGGGCGCATCGCTTTGTCATGGCTACCCCTGTCACTAGGGAACAGTCGAGACTCTTGGCTTTGGAAATCGAACGCCAAATGGAATTGGACGCAGTAGTGTGTAGTGCGTATGGTACCAGTGCAGAATGTTCTAAGGACTTAGTTCGTGACCCAGTTCCACGCGATATCGATGCGTCTGCAGTGCGTCAGCAGAAACAAGCGTGCGATCGCGTGATTGGGACTTAGTTACGTGGCTCGCGGACCAGTCATGGTCTAATAGGGCGCAGGCAAGATAGGGCTTTTGATCCGCCGGAGGCCGCAAGGATGAACAGAAGAACCGTCAACGGGCCTACTCATGTGAGATGTAGTAATTGTGCTAAGTTTGGCCATGTTAGCCGTGACTGCAACAGTGATCAGGTCCGTCGCGAGGCACATTTGTGTTTTCGCTGTGGCAGGGCTGGACATTACAGGGCTAATTGTCCTAGAAACTAACAACCGCCAGAACCACTGGTGCCATTGTCCTGTGGCTGCGCTGCTTTCAGGTGGTATATACTGACTGTTTGGTGTCGGTGCAGTGTTACGGTCTTGATCGTGCTGCTTTGTTAGATACAGGGGTGTCGCATTCCTTTGTACGGGAAACATTCTAGAATTTGCTTGTCAAGCAGAATTCACATTTGTCCCGTAAATTTAAAACCAATGATGTCTTGACGGTATGCGTAGCGAACGGTCACGTGGTAAAATGCACAAGGTCAGTCACCTTGCATTTTTAAATCAATAGATTTTCCTGGTCACACACCTTTTGGGTGATTGAAGGTCTTGTGGCAGATTTATAGTCTTATGCATTGATTTTTTGCATCGTTCGCAGGCGATAGTCGATGTTGGCTCTCGCACCCTAGTTTTCAAGTTTGCTCCATAGGTTAAGTGCCCATTGTTATCATCTGTGAGAAGTGGGTCAGCGCGGCTATGTCACGTCATGATGTGAGAGGTGTGGAAGCTCTGTTGCATGAGTTTGATGACGTATTTACGCCAAGAATAGGACGGTGTGACATTCTTCTATACCGCTTTTCGGTCATAGATGATGTACCTGTCAGAGTGCCGTTTTACACGTATGCTCCGCCTAAGTTGGAGGTCATGCGGGAATAGGTGAACAAACTGCTCTACGCGGGGGTCATTTCTCCCTCTAGTCAGATTATGCTAGTCCTACTTTTTTTGGTAAAAAAGGCTAATGGTGGGTCTAGGCTGCTTACGGACATGTCTGACGTGAACCTCAAAATTCACCTTGACCCATTTCCAGCGCCCACTGTTGACGCAGTGTTGCAACATCTGGGAAAGGCATCGGTGTACTCTGTTATTGACTTAAATGCAAGTTTTCAACAATGCTTATTTGATCCTAGTTGTAGGAAGTACACAACTTTTCGCACACAAGGGCGCAACACGAGTTTAATCATATACCCATGCCGCCAAGTTTGGCACTCAGGCTTTGTCACTGGTTTTAGACCATGTGTTGTGAGATCTGAAATTCGATTGTGTAATTAATCATATCGACGACATTATTGTCTATAGCTCGTCATTGGAACAACATCATATTGATTTAAGGAAGGTCTTGTCGCGTCTGCGGAAAGCAGAGCTGACCGTAAACCCAGCCAAGGTCACATGGTTTTTCCCGTCCGTTAAGTTCTTGGGATACATGGTATCCAGAGGTCGTCTGGTCATGGATCCGGACCGGGTGACTCTCGTGGTGAATTTTCCACGTCCCAAGTCTGTGAAGGGAGTGTCGAAATTCATTGGCCTGCTGGGATATTACACACGTTTCATTCCACATTTTTCTGAAGTAGCCGTCCCCCTTAACCGCCTTAAGCCGAGGGGTGTAAGTTTTGAATGGGGTTCGGAACAGGAGGAAAGCTTTAGTAGACTTAATTAAGGCTGCCCTCGCTGCCGCCCCGTCATTGTATTTGGCCGACTTTGATCTGCGGTTTGTAACTCGTGTTGACGCTTCGAGTGTCGCATTGGGCGCGACCTTGGGTCAGTGGAAAGACGGCGCTGTCTGCCGTGTGACTTTTGCAAGCCATACCTTATCCGATTCCGAGCTACGGCTTAGCGCCTTTGAGAAGGAGGCCCTGGCTTGTGTTTGAGGTACTGCCAAGTTTGAGTCATTTGTAGGGGGTGTGGAGTTTGATTTATGCACCGACAATCAAGCTGTGTCGTGGCTGTTGTCACATGCTAGTGATTTTGGGAAATTGGGACGCTGGGCGTATCGATTGTCGTAGTTCCAATTTGTGGTGAAGCATATCCCTGGTTCGAGTAATGTGGCTGCAGACGCCTTGTCGCGGATGTTTTATCCCGAGGACTTTGAAGAGGGTGAACCTGCCTCTGAATCTGAGCGATGGGTGTGCATGGTGTTCAGGACTGACAGTTTGTTCTATCATCGCCTGAGTGATGCGCACGCTGAAGATGCCTTTTGTAGAGAGCAGAGGGATGGTGTGATAAGAGGCGATGACGTGCCGTATGCAGTATCTGATGATTTACTGTACTATACGGGACCTCGTAAGCGGTCCAGACGCTTGGTCGTCCCTGAAGGATGTCGCTTAGAACTTTTAGCTTATTACCATGACTCCCCCTTTGGTGGCCATTTGGGACGTCAAGAGAACTTGAGTAAGATTGGTAATGATTTTATTGGCCTGCTATGGGTGCTGACGTGTGTGCGTATGTACGGCACTGTGGAGTGTGTCAGCAGGCCAAGCCTAACCAGAAGAATTCTAGGGTTGGATTATACAGCGTGGATGAGATTACGTATTCCTGGGAGGTTTTGCACTGTGATGTGTTCGGGCCGCTTGTTCAGTCAACCAAGGGAAATAAGTACATCATGATTGTCTTGGACGTGTTCTCAAACTTCGTGATTTTAATTGCCATGCGCAGTATCCGAAGTTCTGAGATCCAACGGCACTTGGTAGATCGGGTATGGTCAGTGTTTGACCCACCCGTGAGTTTTCTCACTGATATTGCCACGTACTTCACGTCTGGCTCCTTTAAGGATATGTGTTTTCGCCTTTTGATTACACATTACACCTCCAGCCCGTATTTTCCGTGCGGGAATAGGGTTGAGCGCTTTAACCATAATCTGAAAATTATGCTGTCTGCTCTGTATCACTCCCAGCAAAATCACTGGGACGAAGACCTGGATCTAGTGAACATTGGTTTCAATTCTGCGGTCCACGGGACTACCAAGCATAGTCCAGCTAGAGTTCTGCTGGGGCATGATTTGCTCCATCCTGTACTTAATGTTTGGGGTGTATCCTCGCCGGTGGCTCCTCTTTCCGATGGTGCTCGAGAGTTGATGGCAGCAGATGTAGTTGGTAATCTTTATGACGCTCGTGGACGTCTTCAGGCAAGGTATAACGCAGGTTGTGTGGCCTCAGATTACCAAGTAGGAGATTCTGTGCTATGTAAATCTTTTGTCTTGCCATCTGCTGCAGATCAGCAAGGCAGCAAATTGCTGTTGAAGTTTCAAGGTCCCTATGACGTGGTAAGACTGTTGGGACCGAATACTGTGTTGCTCAGTGTCCCAGTTACTGGGAAGATCGTGCGCAAAGCCCATGTAACCCACCTTAAGCGAGCGGTTGTTTAATGAATGTACAATAGTTGTGATGAAGGACCAGAAGTTGTCAACAGTTGGGTGCACATCATCGCAGCTTCTCGGCTAAGATTGGGATTTGCCGAAGAGTGCGGTCCCTCCTGGTCGATCCCATCTGTAGGGGTGTTTGAGTACTGTAGCATGGGGAAGGCTGTAGTGTTTGGTGTAGTGTGGTGTCAGGTGTGATTTGTGATTGTGTGTTAGTTATGTTTTTTTTTGTGAGTTGGTATTTGCCGAGAGGTGTTTGTGTTTGTTTGTGTTCGTACCAGCTGGTTGTGTGTGTCTCGGATGAGATAAGCGCTGTTTTAGGTATCTATTCTGTGATAATTTATTTAATGTGTATTTTTATGATATTTTTGGTCCTTTATACAGACCGTCTGTGCTTATAATTAGTGCCTTATTTTATATTGGCGCAATATGAGCGCATGTTTTATTGTTTAAGTGTTTTCATGGCTTGTGTTTTTTTGTATAAGGGCAGAATGTATAATGTCTCTGCTTTGTTTTTTGTTTTGTGTTGTTGTGGTCCCGCGCCATATCACATACTGCCTCTCACTTGTTGTCCTGCCAACCTGCCGTGCTGACTATTCCCTACTGCCTATATAAATGTTATTCTGCCTACTATATACACAATAATACACAACATCTTCCCTCTTCTGACTTTAGGTTATGTTCTCAAGGTCTCTACTCTAGGTAGCGTGTTGGTGTCCTTATCTGGCGGCCTCGTTGTGTGTTTCGGGCTGTTTCTGGTTGTGTCCTTGCACTGGAATTGTTTGAGTGTTCTTCTGTTTGGGCAGGGAACCCCCGGAAGCCCTGCTGCCCATACTCTTCTGTCTCTCCGCTCACCTGGTGGTCATTCTGCTCTGAGTCATTTGGTGAAAGTGCTTGCTCTTCTGTGCTTGTATCGTTTCTGTTGCCTGTACTTCGTAGGTCTTCTCTATTTCGCCTGACCATGGTTCCCTTGTTAGTGGTTGCTTCATATGATCGTGTTGCAAGCCGCTGTGTTATTCTTCCAGGGTACCA
>PNEQ01074404.1:0-31370 GCA_003012365.1 Medauroidea extradentata
GTGGCAGTGAAACAGGAGCACCGCGAGATAATACACAATCAGACACGCCCGCCACAAGATCCACACGACAAAATGTGGCAGTGAAACAGGAGCACCGCGAGATAATACACAGTCAGACACGCCCGCCACAAGACCCACACGACAAAATGTGGCAGCGAAACAGGAGCACCGCGAGATAATACAAAGTCAGACACGCCCGCCACAAGACCCACACGACAAAATCGTAACTGTCCCAAGCGGGAATCAAACCCGGACCCCAGTAACAATATGTAAAGATTACGGGGCTTATTCATAGTCGTTTTTGACCCGGACTAGTGCAGAATTATCGTCGGGCTATTTTTTGTCTTATTCATAGACGCAGTCTAACGCTAGTCCGAGGATCATCTTGTGTTAGTCCGGTATAAATTTTAGTGCGGACCAAGGGTAGGTTTAACGACGGGCTAAGTCGAAAATAAACATGGCGTACCATTAAAATATAAGACGACGTCTGTGTTACATATGCAGCTTATGGAATATAAAGAATATTTTACACTAAAAAACTTACTATAAGCTTACATTGATAATTTATTTACAGATAAGCACTAGTGAATTTAAATCTGTCAAATTCAAACTTCGTGAGAAAAAAACTCGTATTGCGTATTTATTGTACCGTGTAAGACATTTAAATGCAGCAATAGTATTTTATCAGGCCTAAGAAGATGGGAGTCATTGCTGTAAGCAACATTAAGGGCCTGTGTTACCACCTCCTGATAAAACTGGCTGATTACTATCTGCTGGCTAGACTATCAGCTACTTATAATCAGCCATTGTGTATTACGACCACTCGATAGTAACCGGATAACTTACAGGTAGATATTCGGAGGTACTTGTTCAATTTTTTCATATGTTGGTAGTAAAAATGTAGCTAACTGTATACTTTTTTGTTGAAATTTTTTTCGGTGGGTTGTTGTGGTTTAAAGGTTTCGCGAATATTACAAAAATTGTCACTGTTTCTCATGTTTAACATCGTCATTACGTAAATTATTGATTAAAATACAGGTATCAAATGAAATAATAGACCCAGATAAATTTAATGTTGTAATTCACGCATGCAACATAATAAATACTGGTTAAGAAAATTTGTTGAAAATAGTGTTAATAATCGCTTCTAAACCAAAATAAATTATAACATGAAGAATTTAAGATGAAATATCCGCATAATTATAAATAATCTCATAATTTATATTACGTTTCTGCATTTACCAAAACTTGTAGGTCCATTTTGTGAAGTGGGATCCTAACCTAAACTGCATGATTAACAAACATGAATGACGCCATTTTTGTTCCGATTACACTTTTAACTTCTGTATAAGTACCTATCAGCAGGTCGTAGTAGCTGATAGCCTAGCCGGTGTATAGTCTCTCGAATAAACGATATCAGATGGTCGTAATACACTTTTCTAGACTATCTTCTAGATATGTTTTATTCAGAACTTTATCAAGAGGTGGTAATACAGGCCCTGAACCGTAAATATTATATTTGCGTAAAAAACGTTGCAATGTTGTGTGTATTCGAAGGCTTTCAAATAAATAAATATGTATTTACCCACTCACATGCATACGCATCTCGGTAGTTCAGGGGTCCGGCCGCTTGGCTCAGTGGTTACGCAATACGAGTGTTTTGCTCACGAAGTTTGAATTTGACCAGCCGACTTTGGTGCGGGGGTTCTGGGTTCGATTCCCAGGTCTGGCTGGGTGTAAATTTGTGTTTGTCCATTTGGTCTCAAAAATTGTCATTGTGCAAATTGTCTCACGAAAAGTACTGGGGTCACTCAAATTAAGTCGCATTAAAGGGGGGAATGTTTGGTGCAGTGATGATGCGGAAGCTTCCGCATCGCCACTGCACCAAACATTTTATTTAAAAAAAAAAGTGGTTATCGCTCCTGTCCGATGATTCAAGTGTCCCTGGTTCGATTCCCGGCCGACGAGGTGATATTTAACATCACTTCCTCAGGTTCAGGACTGGGTGTTTGTGTTCGTCTTGACTGGGTACCAGAAGTCACCATACACTTACACAGCTACACTATACAATTTACTGGGTATTACTTGAATTTGCCAACTTGAAGTGTTGGGAGGGGGGGATGTTTGGTGCAGTGGCGAGGCGATATCCTAGACATTATACCAAACATTTTATTTTAAAAATAAGTGGTAAGGTACTGGCAAAGTAACTCAAAGGTTGTGAGTTCAAATCTCGTCTGGTGCAAAGATTTTTTTTGTTCGTTAAATTTGTTACTTTTGAATTATATATAACAAAAATTATGCAGTTTTCTTATTTTTATAAGTGCATTTATTCATTACATTCTGTAACTTAACGTTAAATTCGTTCTACTTCACAACTGTTAATCCTGTAATATTTAGTATGGAAATCTATATTTGCACAAAATATTCTCACTCATATTCCCTACGTTTTCATGCGGAATTTTGTTGTTAAATTTTGTTGTTAGTTCTTTACACAACCCCACAGCAGATATCGTTCTTAATAAAATTTCGACTAGTGAAATATTCATGTTTATGTACTGGTAGTGTAGATTAACCATACATATTAGCTTTGAATTCTGCTCTACTTTTACAATATCTGTCACGGATCTTTTCTCCCCATTCTTACCCATGTTTCATCAAAAGTAGTTTAAATTATTGTTTTAAAAGGCGATTTTTTTTACCACATATAAACTTATCATTGTTATGATTTTACTGTTAGTTTGTAAGTAATATCAATTAAACGAATATAATTTCGGTATCCTGTGCCTATTAATTTTGTAGTTTAAGAAATTAAAAAAAAAAAAAGATGAATTTCACGGAAACTTGAACTCACGACTCTAAATTAGAAAGAAAAAGCGATACTACTACTCGACCTTAGCCATACTGATATTGTTATATAAAATTGAAGTTACTAAATTTTTTATTTACAGCATATCTTAATGAAGAGGCTTATTGGTACAAAATGTACTAACATCGTCACATTATATTCACTGTATGATATAACTGAAACAATATTTCGGGGCAAACGTAATCGAAATTCAAATTATTTTCACTAGGGAATGCTAGGCTGAGAGTTAAAAAGTGAAGTGCGCATGCGCGAAGCATCTGGCAACAGTGTACAAGGCAGATCCCTCGACTGTTTCTAGTCCGGCGTTAGTTGGCGTTTATGAATAACGTAACACTTGGTCCGGACTAAGTCAGGAGCAGCCCTGGACTAACTGGCACACGATGGTCTCTAGATCATCTCGGAACTATCTCACGACTATGAATAAGGCCCTACAAGTCTACTTTCTTTAGTGTTGGTAATAATAATTGTTATGATTTTTCTACGATCTAGTATGATGACAGGACTTCATGAATAACCGGTCAACAGCGCAGGAACATAATCAATATCACAAGTACGTTTCATATTTGGACTGAATCGTATCATTTGTGCCAAAATGTGAAGTCAAAACTTACTTAAACTAGTCACGCTTTCATATAAAATTGAAGGAAAAATATATAACGCATTTGATCGATACTTTTCCCTACTAAGAGTGGTTGAAACTTTATAAATTAGCAGCATGTATATTGTATTTGACCTATAACTTATATCAACGGGACTGACATTTCGGAAACAATTCCTGGTAGGTTATTTAAACCAAGCACAAATTTGTTCCATTGTTTTTCATTTAATTTCTTACCATACACGTGAAATTCGCTGTCAACCGGCGTGATTTATATTATAGTGTTAAAAAATTTTCAAAAATGTTTATGATAACGTAGGAATTTGCACATTTGAACAAAACCAACGGTAGTCCTTGAGGGAAGACAGACTACAGTTTTAACACTTTGCTACTAAAAAGGGACGATAATGCTGCAACGCTCCCTGCTTGTGCCAGAGAAAACCCCCGAGAAAACACTTCTTCCTCGAGACACCCCCAAGGTAGCGTGCATTAATCTGCCACTACTGTCCTCCGTCTAGTGACTACAGATCCTCATGAAATGACGCAACCGGAAAAAAATGTTGATTTAAAGAAGGAAAATAGAACAAGCAAAGTGAAAATTTGAAAGTAGTTTACCTAAATACATCACCAAAAACTTTAGTCCAACAATTGTTATCTTTTGTTACGATTGTTAACTACTTTAAAAATTATATCTAGAATTAAGTATCATGCATATGATATAACATTAATTTTGATAAAATATGGAATATAATAGCACAACAATATACTACAGGCAAATAGTACATAATCAAAAGACTCCCTTGCAAGGTAATTACAATTCTATCACATGCAAAATTACTATTAAAAATTTCGTCCCTTGGCAGGCAAAGGGCCAACAACACATTTTACAAACTTTTCAGTACAGAGAAAAAACTGTTAAGAAAATCAATTAAAAACAAACTCCAAAACCCAAACATTAATATTGTAGTTGACGTAGAATTGCAGGCCACTATGCTGTCTTTGGTTTCTCTCTAGCTTAAGGGTCAGTAAATTGGTTTATGAACTAATATTAAAACTGAGACGTTGGCCCTTTTACCTGCCAAGGGACGATTTGTTTAGACATTTCACTGCATTTCATGTTTTAACGAGATTACAATTAATTATGCCCTTAATATAAAAAACAATGTGTTATTAAATACTCCAAGATGCATGCTTAATAAAACAGTGCCATTTTACAAACTTCATACCAAAATAGAGAACTATTGTGTTTTAAACGTTTCAAAGTCTCAAATATTAATACTCTACTTGGATAGAGTGTACACAATACATGCAGAAAACTACAGCTTCCACACGTACATCTGCTTAACTTTTATGACGAGATCCAGCATAACGCCCCAGGAGTTCGAGTGTACTTCTCGGATCATAAGGACGCCTACATATAGTAGAAAATCTACACCCTCGTAATTTTTTGCACCTACCAGTCATAATTCAATTACATCATACAAGAACAGTAACGCTATCTTTACTACGAGTACGCTATCTATTACAAGCAATTTGGCCAACCGCATAAAATCATAAAGACCGAACGTTCTCGGCTAGAAACATCACACGTGATTGCCAAAGACCATTCAAGGCGTAGCTGACGTCACAGCAGCAAACTTACGTAGACGGGGCACCAGCTGGCTACTCTCGTTTTTGTTGAACACATACCAAAGCAGGAGTCGGTCGTGCCGGATGTCGTAAACAGCCGTTCAATTGGCAGGCGCCATTCAGTTCAATTTTAACAATTTAGCCATAGTTTCGGGTTCTCAGTTAATGTTCTTTCGTGATTGTAGCAACAGCAACTGATTAAAGAGTTCCAGTAATCTCCTTTAATAAGGTAAGAAAACATATATAAGTCTAACTGTGTCGGGTAGGCTGCATGGATCAAAAATAGAGATGGGATCGTCTCAATGTTAAATCGTAAGCGAGCAAGAGTCGACTTTACGAGCCCGCACGCTTCCACATTCTGATCATTCTAGTGCAATAACACGTAGGTATGTAATCAAAAGTATGACATGTTTGCACGAATCAAAAGCCAACAGATGTAATCATAGATGATGCCTATGTTTTTTTCTTATGTGTTAAGGATGCTACGGTGGCAGAATGATCATATCATACGCCTCCCACCATGGCAATCCGGGTTCGATTCCCGACGGGGTCGGTTTCCGGATTTTCATATGTCGAAATCGTACTGGACGATGCCGTTGGTTGGCGAGTTTTCTAGGGGATCTCCCGCTTCCTCCGCCCCTTCATTCCGGCACTGCTCCGTACTCACCTCATGCCCTCGACAATAAGTGCTGAACAAATTATCTCATCACTCTTATACATTAAAGGAGACTGACCACCAAATCCCTAAAACTGTCATTGTAAGCATGGTCACAATTTTACCATTCCTAAAGAAAAACTAAGCGGTATTTCTATAGACAAATCCTTTACGGAGATAGGATTACACTCGTATAAAATTATTTTCACAGACGAAATGTTACAAGTAACTGCCTGAAAAAATTGCTACCGTCTTCTTATGTCACCCTACATCAATTCATATGATTTATCTTTATAACTGTAGGACATACAGCAATTCCTGACCAATTGAGATAATACCACCAATGCAAATAAGTTCCTGGTTTAAATAATTACACCGCAATGCCCCCTGGTAGTGTCCCAGGGAAACACCTGAAAAACCCTTTTCAATCAGAACTCCACCAAGGATGGCGCGCAAAAGACTGTCGCCACCGTTCCCCACATAGCTATGACAGTTACCTCAGGGACTAAAATACTTGCATTACAGAGGTAAAAAAGGAACTAGTTTGAGTGCAGCTATACCCACAAAAACCATTATCTACGAAACTACCTAAGTGCTTTAAATTCTGTGACAAAGAACAATTAATTTTTAAGAAAGACATTCATCGTCCTACAGAGAAATAACCTTAGCACAATTGGAAAACAGATAGCAGTATGAATGAATACATTAAGAAAAATAGTTACATACAAATTTGTTAGCAACGGGAATGCACAGGGAATTTTCCAAGCACTAAACATAATTAATGATGCCCCGAATACTACTACCACTATAATTTTTTGTGTTCTAGATAGATACTGTTACCATCTCAGAACATTTCAAGAGCTCAAATAATTCTACCCTACAAGGATCAATACATACTATAAAAACAGGTAGTTTTGAAGCAAACATCTAGTTAACTTTTGCACTGAATGTCACCATGACGCATTAGGAATCTAAATCTGTCAATCAGACCACAAGGACGCCTATTTATAGGAGAAAATAAACTCCTTCTTCTAAATATCACCGTCCAATAATATTTTACATTACGTA
Source organism: Medauroidea extradentata (assembly GCA_003012365.1). Lineage (NCBI taxonomy): Eukaryota > Metazoa > Arthropoda > Insecta > Phasmatodea > Phasmatidae > Medauroidea > Medauroidea extradentata. Next base: position 6,817 of record PNEQ01074404.1, read on the forward strand.
ATATGAGCATAACAAAAGCCCTCTATACTACGGTAGTGCTATATACAGTAAACAGTTGTGCCAGTCGTATAAAAACATAAAGTCAGAAAATTCTCGGCGAGAGACGGCATATGTGACTTCAAAAATCCAATCACGACGTAATTAACGTCACTGACGTCACAGCTGACGTAGTTGGGAGCAGCGCTGGCTTCTCTCGTTTCAGTTGAACGTACTTCGCGGTAGCAGAAGGTCGTGCTGGTCGGCGTGAAATTTCAGTTAAATTGCCACTGCAATTTACTACAATTTTCACAGTTTAGCCATAGCTGAAGGTGCACAGTTTATGTTCGTTCGTGCGTGAAAACAGCAGCAACGCATAGAATGTTCGTCAACTTCTTCAACTAAGGTAACAGAATAGTACATCCATTTAACCAAAGTCGGGTAGGCAGCAATGTTCAAAACAAGAGAAGGGATCGTCTCAACACTAATGACAAGCCATATAGCCTTACGTAGTGCATAAGGTCTTAAGAAATTCATAGAACTTGTTTACAACACCTATACAAGTATGTCCATTCTATCGGGTATACAGTTAATTTTTGTTTCTTTAAAATGTTTCATACAATAACATCTTAATTGTTTTCGGACCAAAAGGAATTATCTATCGTTATCATCAGGTAACAAAATATAGGACTACTTCTAAAATTGGCGGAGGAACAGCTGTCAACTGAAAGTTTATTAGTTTGCGTGGGGTTAAATATATCTGAGTTTCACTCTTACAGTAGTGGCAACGTTTACAGAGTGTCTCTCTGTGGTTGATTTAATGTTAGTACTGACTTAATGTCGTTATTAGTCTTCCCAATAAAAAACGTCCAGAGTATAATATCGATTAATTGCATTGAACTGTTTCAGGTGCCGGGCTACAACTGATTGTATCGTCAAACATTCTATAAGTACACATTTAATGCTCTAGCGAAATTAGGTTTTCAGAATTGAATGTGAAAATATAATTTATATAAAAAACCTAAATCTATAATGGCAACTATATCTCTCTCATAAGGGTGTTCAAATATGCAAGTTACTAGGTTTTTCTGTTCAAAATACTTTATATATATTTTTTTTCGTGGTTTATTAAATTCTAGTGTTAAGGAAGAGTAAAAAAGAAGTATCATATTTTTTACAAACTCTATTAGTGTGTAACTACGAAAATTAAAATTCTACGTAAACGTAAATAAATTTATTGTAACACAAATTTTCAAATTGCGCAATGTTATAATGTTACTGGACATCCGTACAACGATAGCTTAAGACGCCCATAATACAAATGTTTCGTGAAAATTTACTGAGGGTTTCCATGTGGTTTTATTATTAATTTTACGGTAACATTCAAAGTGAAAGTAGTAAACACTAAACAATTCTTGAAGGCGAAATACTCTAGGACCATGAACTTTTCGCGAAAATAATTTTGTCCCAGTTTGTTTCAGTGACTTACGTGCACATCTGCAGCTTTGCTTTATAGTTGTTGGCAGCGTGTCTTTGTGATGTGACGGTCTCTCATTGGACTGTGCCAACCACAATGGACGACTTGAAAAAAGGCGGAGCTTCAGTCAGGTGTGGGATACAATTCCTATCTCCATGGATACTGCAGCCGAACATAACCTTCATTTAGCTGTTTGGCTTCACATGTCCCGGATGAGATGTACGTCAAGAAAATTGATTATTTGTTTGGAATTTGCCGCTTTTTAAGGTAAACATTAATGTTATGTATAAGCGTATCTTAACTATGAAATTGAAACTAATATTTTTTTACCCTTGCGTGCAAATTTATGAATGCGCAACATTTTTGCTATCCGCAATTACCAACTAACAAATCAGCGTGTTTGTAAACAAGCTTTGTTTCCCAAAGTATTTCCCCTGCGGTGTGACGTCAGGGGGCGTGTACTTCAAGTCGTCCATTAGGTTACTGCGACACCACACGTACTTGTCCGGAGCTGAGGAGAAGGCAAGGCTCGGGAATGCTGCTAGGGGTTGCGACTGACGGAAAGTTGTGCGGCCCCAACCACCACACTGCTGCTCTATCTCGCTTTTTCCTCAGCTCCCTACAGTATGTAGACCCACAAGACACATGACAGTTAAAACACCCAACCACTGACTATGAATCACAATTGCAGATGTACACATACGGTACAGAAACAAACTGGGGCAAAATTATTTTCGCGAAAAGTTCACGGCCCTACTTGTTGATTAAATAGTAATTCCTTCATTGGTTTTCTATGACTTTCAGAAATATTTTTCCCAGAGTATTCAACTGTAGCTAATTACTTGAAGTTGCATTACACAATATGTAGTGTTAAAATGATGAAAACTCTGTGTTAAATTCAAATATTTTTTCCCGGTTAGTTTTGTGATTTTATCCAATTTCTCCTGTATGTGATAATAAGTAACGAAACGACGAAAAAACCTTTAAATATCAGGAAAAAAAAGTTGGCCATTGAACATATTTCCGATGGGGTGAATGCCAGTAGATCGTCTTGCGGCTAGAGACGAAATAGTAACGCAAAAGGTGAATGAGGAAATGTCAACTGTATTACTAATGTGTGTAAAGACATGCGAAATTCGCGTTATCATTTGGTAGCAGACTAAACTTCACGTTGCTATACATAACAGAGCACACGAACTTTTATGTGTTGTTACTTACGTTTGTTACGTCTTTACAGGGATTGGTCTCTCTACCATGTAAGCATTCCCCGCGGCAAGTCACCACAATGTCGGCCAGCGGGAGACGTCGAACGAGCCTATAGTCACTCGGAGTCTAGTCAGCTGTCATAAAATAACGCGAATTGTGCATGTCTCTAGGCGAAGACCTCTACCAGTCAGATCTTGTAGCAAGGATTATTATTGCGTTTCTAAATAAAAGAGGTTTTATACAGTTTCTAGTTAAAAACAGCGTAATTTTTTTCTGATTGAGTGAAGGTTTCCTTACATGAAAGCAATATTACTAGGAGATATTTAAATGTTTGTTGCAATGGGAGTTTACAGTACGAATGTTGACGGAATTAATTTTTCTAGATTTTTTCTATTTTCTGTACTCTTGTCATTCAAGACAAGTTTATTGAACAAAATATGAGTAATGACGTATGTCCACAAAGCAATACATTATTATAATATGATTAGAACCAAACTTCAGCTATACAGCAAAGTTTCGTTAGACCTAACAAAATACTCACAAAAGCCCTTAGTTCTCTGGACGCAGCTTGTGGAAGCGACGACTAGCGAGGTCGTTTCAATAAACTAAGGGCGCTTAGCAACTCCCTGAGGAGAGGAGTCTAAACGAAGCTTAATGGTGGCAAGAGGGGTAGAAAGCACGCAATGATGGATGCGTGGAGGGGTAAGCAGCGTCCCTTTCGCCCTCAGAAGTGCGGGGGGTTGCAGGCTCAGATCCCGAGATTAGCATAGCTTACCCTTGTAAATACTGGTCGGCGCGTAGGGATGGCCACTTAGCAGTCGTATAACTCGCGCCGACTTCGGCAACTGCTTTCGTCGGTGGCCCGTGCGCCGTGGAAAAAGTGCGCACGTATCATTCCGCTTATTTTCAACAATAATTTTGAAGACTAATGGCAAGGGTTGGCCAAAAAGTTGATTCAGTTCATGCCACTGGCGACCATAGATAATTTTAACACTGACTACATTTCATGAGCTGAAAATTTGAAATTTTGTCCAGGCGTCAGCATTTAAATTCCACGCCGCACCGCACTGCCAGATCACGTAAAAATAAACACGCAATGCCACCAGACAGCGACAGCATTTGTAGAATGTAACGTACTCACACATTTTGACTTGTTCATTATCCTGTTTAAGTCCTAACACAGTCTACACGGTATTTAGAAAGGAGCATTGTAAAATTATATATTTTTGCAGAGTACGGTACGTAAATAATTCTAAAATATAGCACAAATGTTTCAGTTTTTGGCGGGTCATTCAAAATTCACTGGTGGACCAGTGTTTGGCCCACATGCATAGGGTTGACCGTTAGTATCACTTTCATGTCTGCGTTTGAGTTTCCCGCGCCAAGAATGTTTGATCCCGCTGACACATTTCAAAATATATGGCAATATGATAATAAGAATATCTTGTTCCGATAGTTCAGACGTAATTGCCAAATCAAAGTCGCCAGTGGTTTTAATGCTGAAAGTGATGTGCCGTTCACGAAAGCTTTAAATTGATTTTTAACTAAATATGTTATTCTGATAATGGGCACAAGCTGGGGAAACGTTACATTACGAAATGTGCATTATTTTTAGCACACTTCTTCGTTAAGTACCAGGACAAAGAAAATGTAAATGTTGTACATCATTTCTCGAAAAAATATCAAACCGATTGCCCAACGCAAATTTCAGCAATGACAAATTGTGTAGATATTGGCGATCACCTTGTACTGATCTAAACACAATTACACGCGACGCACTGGCATGGCAATGCTATTACAATAAAGGTGCTTTGGGGTCTCAGCTGTAAATATTTGTTTACATATGCTTGCAGACAACAGCTAATAAACCGCAAACGCTTTAACTGTTTACATCTGAAATCATCTGCACTACATACAAGCCGTAATAAAGCTGTCGCAATTATGTTGAACTCTTACTAGAAATTTAATGATACCCGAGAGTTTAATTGAATTTTGTACAGGGGAGAGACTGAATTACGTACTTCATGAATAATAGCGTTCACGTGAACATGTGGAAGGGAAATATAGTTTTCAAATTTCACTATGCTTAAGTTATTACTTTTATAAATATGAGCGAATGTAATTTTCTTCTAAATTAACCATGTAATAAGGCAATTTTTAGTAAATTTAAATAATATAAACACCGTGCCTACCGTATGAATCACGATGAAAGTCACTGAAATAAACGTATTGTTTTACGTACCATACTTCTGTTAAACTAGAGACAATATTCCAGTTTGGTTGTCGTTACTATCTTAATTGTTCCTTTAACAATCAGTTCTGTAAAAGTAACAATATCATCTGTAAAAGAAATATGCTGTTTCTGCCTTTTACAGAAAAGATTGTCACTTCAACAGGACAGATTGTTATAGGAACAATGCATATAGTAACGACAACCAAACTAAAATGTTGTCCTTATTTTAACATAAGTATAGTACCTACAACAACACTTTTATTTCAGTGAATGTTCTGCAGCGATAGCTCAGAATGTAAGTTGAAAATGTGTTTTCGATTTACCTAGAGTGTAATTGAGTAAGTGATATTTATATTAGTGCTTAAAATTTAGGTCTTTAGCGCTGGTGAGGGGTGACACGAGGTGAGTATGTATCAACATCGGAATGATAAGGACGGGGGAAACGAGAAATCCCCAAGAAAACCCACCGAACAACGGCATCGTCCGGTACGATTCCCACATACGAAAATCCTGGGTCTTGGTAGCTATAGTGTGAATTAAGTAGGATTAATGCTACCCTAAAATACACCGTACAGTCAAATTTCTTTAAACAATTTTAAGCTTAGGAATAATATATCTAATTAGTTCTTCCTGTTTAGGGTTACACTGCTTCATTCGTTAATTATTATTTTATTATATATTATTTTAACGTCGTTTTACAGGATAACATTCCTCACACTATTTTCAAATTAAGAACACACTGTAAAAATTAAACTTAGTTTTTCATAGTCGACTACTACACAAAATTACACAATCCGTTCATATCCTCCCTGCATAACTGTGTAGCCCTTCTCAGATCACACGATTTTAATCTTAGAGATGGACTAATACATAAATCAACGCTGAAAAAAATTAAATTTTTTCCGGAGTTTGACTGTCAACATATAAAATAGAACAATACTAGAATGCGTTTTTACCACGTCTTAATAGGTAACATTTTGTGCAAATGACGCATTATTTTTGCATACCATCTTCCGCCGGATTTGAAGTAAAATTATTAAGACGTTATTAATTATAATTTACTAGGAAATTCATTATACTATTTATATATTAACTTACAAAATTCGTAGTAGAAAATTTATTTCTAGGAATACTCTTCTTCTATAACGACATTACGATTCTGAGAATTTCAATAAACTTTTTAACGCAGTAGCGATGACACCTAGCCTCAGTTTTATGTACTACGTATTATTTTACCAAAACAACCTCTAGCTAAAACATTTCAGTCACAACGATTAGCACATAAACATACAACATAAGAAATGCAGCCTTGTTACAAATTATACCGTATTTTTTATTCGTTTGTTTAATCGTTTTTATTTTGTCAAAATGTGTGAATAACTAAAAAAAAAAAAGGGGGGGGAGATAAAATACAATTAGCTCAAGACTTTCAAAAAATTTATATCAATACACAATCGTGCGCAGATGTGTAGCAACAGTAACAAGGATGATTTATGAACACATTTTGGGCCTACATCTATGTTATTATGTGCGAATCGCTAAGGCTGTTTCCATAGTCTAATTGAAATACGTTTTAATTCTTATCTATAGTCCCCTTGAGTTTGCTTCCAATCTCAACTCTGTATTACGACTAGATAATAATGTCAAAAAATTTTAATTGCAAAGCAAAAAAGATTATCTTCATGCACGACAAAACAAGCAGTTATGTTCGGTGAAACCATATCTGCCAAATAAACATTTTTTTGGCTTGAAGAAACAAACATATTTTATCCGCGAAACAAACCTGTGTTCGTAGATGTGATAAGAGAACCGTTTCGGATCTATTCTTTGACATTCTATCGGACTGATAAAATAAAGGTTCGCTACAGTCAGCTATGTAGGTCATGAAGTATGGCCGTGAGAAAGTTATACCGAAAGCGATTTTAATTTTATTTGTATACGATGAGGCTGTCAGTGAGAATACAATATCGTTTCTTCCGCAAATTATTGTACACAACACGTTACAGAAAGAAACAAGCAAATGCTGCAGCCTGGAGAAATGTCTGTAAGGACGCTTCACTCGTAACATAGTGATGAAAAGTTTCCGTAAACGTGTTTTGTGCCGTAAGTTAGTGTTGCGCCAAACATTAATGTATGTAAGTACCTAACTTAACGCACATTTTCTTGTCTAGAAAATGTAAAAAATATCTTGCCAAAATACGTTCTGTTTGTGTAAGAAAATAATTTACATATTTCAACAGACTCCATCCATTCGTTGAGTGAGTGAGAGACTTGGTCAGCGCTGGTGAGGGGTGACATGTGGTGAGTATGGAGAGACGCCGTAATGAAAGGGCGGGGGATACGGGAGATACCAGAGAAAACCCACTGACCAACGGCATCGTCCGGCACGATTCCCACATGCGAAAATCCGGGGCCGACCCCGTCGGGAATCGAACCCGGATCGCCTTGGTGGGAGGCGAGAGGTCTGACTCCTCGACCACCGCGACCCCTCTATTCGTTGAGTATGTAATCTGCAGGACAAAAAATATCTGGATGACTGAACTCGCATAGGATGTGTTCGTCATATTGTCCAATCATACAACCTGTTTCAATAGGAACATTTACTGTACGGTACACAGAACTGTAAACTAGAGTATTTGTTATTGTTGCAAAACACTAGCAGATGTAAATTGTTTGAATTTACAGTAGAGTGGTGAACGAGCTCGTGGCTCGTACGGTATCATGTTAAGGGGCCTTCGTAGATAGGGTGAGAGATTTTGGTCAGCGCTTAACATCGAGGTCTTCAGCGCTGTTGAGGGGTGACATGAGATGAGTATGGAATGAAAGGGCGGGGGATACGGGAGATTTCCGAGAAAACCCGCTGACCAACGATGCGAAAATCCGGGGACCGACCCCGTCGGGAATCGAACCCGGATCGCCTTGGTGGTAGGCGATAGGTCTGTCCATTCGGCCATCGCGGCCCCTTCCCTAGATAGGGTGTGTTTGTGTGTTTGAGGGAGGAGAGGCAAGAGCGCCTTTAACCGACGTATCTAATGTATTATCGCCTCTCCACGCAAGCTACTCAGTGTGAATTTCTTTACTATTATCCTTTATCCTACGGGACGTAAAGCGGTGAACATGTTATCTTATTTGTGGGCAGCAAAGTTCAAAGTACAACGAATTGTTTCTATAGTTGTGTTTTTCGAATCCGGTTATTTATTTTTTTTATCAGATATGGCAGTCTGGAAAAGCCCCTTTTGGCCATTTTGAGGGACCCGAAAAATTATGTTTCTAATAAACGTATCGAATTTTTAAAACTGTAGCGACATTGTTTGAAGTGTGTGTACTTTTCGTAGATATACAAATACTATGCGTGTTTAATGGTTTCATAAAAAAATAGTCGTAACTCGCTACAACGCATTTTAAGCTCAGGTAGGGAGGTCCCTTAAGGGCTTGGGTCCGAGATTCTCGGCTTTCGAGAGAATTATTTTTTTAATCCATACGATAGTCGATATCGTAAAATTGCTTCGTAACTTTGTTGCAAATTGGTTTTACTATGCAATGTAATTTTTCTAGACAAACTGTATGATGAGTACAGCTAATTTATCAATTAAAAGGAAATTTCGTTAATTAACTAATTAGCAACTATTTTGCAGTCTTCTGACTCGACAAAATTAGAGCATGCAGTTTAAATCTGTAATAACAAAGTTACGAAGCGATTTTACGATATCGGCTCCAATTTAAGTTTTAAAAAATAATTGTTAAATGCGAAGAAACTCGGGGCCCATACCCTTAAGGTCCCATGTTTTTCTGTCATTTTGCCTTGTTACTGGTGCATACTTACCGACTCTGGTAGGCCGTGGTCGCATAGTAGTCAAACCATTCGCCTCCCTACACGTCGATCCGAGTAAACGAGGCTGGTACTAGATTTTTCGTGTTTGGGAAACGTGGTGGACGTCGTCGTTTAACGACGGGTTTTCTCAGGGCATTTCTATTTCCCTTTATTTCCCGTCCTTGAATTCTACCCCTTTTTTGTGTTAGGGCCTCTTTTCATAGCATAGGGGCCGTGGTGGCCAAATTGTTTGTTCACTCGCCTCCCACCAAGACTATCCGGGTTCTAATCCTGGCGAGGTCGGTCTCCGGATTTTCGCATGTGGGGATCGTTCCAGGGATCCACAGTCCCCCCCCCAACCCTATCTTTCCGAAGCTGCTCCGTACTCACCTACTGTACTGTCACCCCTCACCATAGCTAAAGACCTAGATGTTAAGCACTGACGAAAATCTGTTCACACATTTCATATACCTCAGGGGCCGGTGAACGCCTACGGGCTTCCAGGAATAACTTATGCCTAGCGGGATTTGAGTTCACTTACTACTCAATGTTAATTGTTTATTTATTTACCACCTACTATTATGGTACGGAATTCCCTTTTTTGAAACATTTACATAATAAAACTAACAATGGAAGAATAAACCTGGTACATATCATCATCTATAGGATTGAACAGAGCATATCAATGTGTTACGGCCATCTAAGAAGAATGGATGGTAAAGGTGGCCCCAAACAACGTGGAATTGGGAATAGAAAGGAAAGAGGAGGAGAGGAATACCAAGAAGCAATTAAATAATACATCTACAGGAATATGATGCATTTGATGGAGAAAAAGGGCGAATTGGCAATGGGAAACGACGATCGAAGTTACACACATATCCACTAATAAAAAAATACTGACTTGTCATGTGGATGAATAGGTATGATTGCCTGGTTGTCTACGTATCAAACATTTATTTCAGTAGTAGACGTCCCTGGACGTGGAGTTTGCGCCGCTGGCAGACGCGCTATTGTGCAGCGCGAGATATCATTGCAGGACTTTCGCGAAGGAAGGTCCTCTCTGTTTAATTACGGAAGCTGACGACTACCGTTACTTCCACGGGGTAGGTCGTGAAGGGGCGGTGGGTGTGCAGAGGGTCAAGCCCGCTCTGCCACACTCCTCCTTCCGGCGAGGCATTGAATGTTAAGGCGGGGAGTTTTATCACTAATTACGGGGCGGGGACGTAATTGAGCTGGAAGGAGGTCACGTTTTCCAGTAGCGGAGCCCGCCGCCTTGGGGGACGGCCAATCCCCGTAATCCCTGCTCCAGCCAGCGATGCTGACCTGGCCTGTGGAAGACGCAAATGGGGTCAGGCCAGAGGTATTCGTAGCACGAGGGAGTGTTCCAACTACGTACAGTATATTCTGTTATCGATACAAGGGACACTTTATAAGGTCGTACTATGCAGAACAGTGTAAATTTTCTCGTGTTCTTAACTATTGAGTTCTGTAAACGCTGAGTAATGTTTAATTACTAATAAAATTGTTTGCTTTGTTATAATCAATCCCCGGAAATGTTTGTAATAATATCGGCGCTATTCCTGACTGGCACATGTGCAATTTTTATGCGTTATTATTTTTGAAACCTTGTACTGCAAAAAAAAAACTATAATGAGGAGTTTACTCTTGTATTTTCAGAACTAAATCACCATAACACAAATTTTCTGGACGAACTGCTGATGTTTGGTTTACTACAGTGATTCAGGAACGAATCACAAGGGCTCTCAGGCCGAGGTTAAACGAACTTTTACAAGGGTATGAAATATTGCCTTAACGTTGGCGATGCCTGTAGGTCTTTCGGTAGAAGTTTTGCTATATCAATCCCAATTTTAATAGCAAACGAAGGACAATTTAAGAGTTTTCGTGCCGTTCAGGTACTATAAGTTCACTTACCTGCTTGGGCGACACTTCGATTCGTATAGAAATGTCTCGGGCTTGGATCTGCAACAGCCCACTTCATAATATAAATTACAAACTTAGCGTGCTGAGATGTCCTAACGATATTTTGGCGTGTTTGCGGTATCGCAACGTATTCCGTGCTCCAGTCGTAGCCTCTTTCCTCGTTAATTACAACGATTTATCACCTGTGCAGTCCGGTACTTCCTTTTCAAGCAGAAACCTTTGAGTTGGAGAGTGAACTTGGTAGATTTCCAAGCAGATAATGCTCATGATCTGGTAAAACCTGCTCTATTTTTTCAACTTCGTTGTCTTCAAAAGTCGCTATTGATAATATTAAAACTGCAAATGTGTTATGATTAAAAATAACACCTTCCACGCAGCCTAAAAATAAAGTGACGACATATATAATTCAACTGTTGGCACACGAACGTCGTCAAATTTACTTTACAGCATTCGAGCAAGTTTTAGACATCGCAGCTTATCTGATACATGTTGACCGCATTTTATCTAATATGTGGGAAATGATGGAACATTTAGGGAATCTTTTAAGTCAGTGCATTTTTTCAAAACATAATAGTATCCTGCCACATATGTAATTATGATTGTTATGTGGCACGGTTGAGCTGTTTGCTGACAAGTCATAGAAGTTCAGTAGAGGTACGCCATAGTTATTATTGGTCCAGTTGTATGAGAACACAACAATGACGGAATAAGAACGTCAGACATATAACTTATAGTTTAGCAAACAGTAAGCTTTTCCTGTGATAAATCATAATTAGAGATGATGGTTTATCGCGGGAAAACTTGACTGTTTGCTGGGTTTCAATATAAATTCAGCTTGTCAAATGATTACTGGGTTTAGCTTGTATATGCAGCTGATACCCCATTTCACTGAGCCAATAAGAATCCTGATACTGTAATATTTGATACCTATTATTGGTCTGAAAAAAGCTACGTTGTGTCAGACGTATATCACCCAATTATACTTTCAGTAAGAAATTATAGTTTTTTCAAGGGTATGTTGGTACAAAAAATTTCGCGGCATATAATTTTCTCCAACCATAATCCTTAACCACCATATTGCTGCTCCGTACGTCTCGAAATCACTTCGTGTGATAGTTTCGCTTATGCGTTCTTAGCTTTGATGTGTCTCCAGGCTACATTGAAAACATATTGAATAAAATATTCCGCAGTTGTAAAGGAAGCAAATTATTACACTAACTTGTAAAGGAAGGTTAGCTCACGCACGTCCTAATAAATGGAAGAGAAAATTCTTTATGAAAATTAGAACATTTGGACGCTCTTGAATAAAATAACTCTGTTTGTAGTGGTTTATATTTTCACGAACATAATATATGATTAAAATTAAGTGGGACACGAACCATTACAACTTCAATTAGTTGTTCAGTATGCTAACAATCACTAAGGGTTACCATCAAACGTTACTTCTTTAACGTATATAGAACATTTCACTGAACTTTTGTTTACGATGTACGCAGAATGGTCAACGTTTCGCGTACGAGAGTTGCCCCTATACATTCATGACATTTTCCAATTGTTTATGAGAATTTCAATGCACAGGTAAGTAATTTTTCATTACATTAATGGGAAAATAAATGTACCATTAGATTTACGAAACATCACAGTTTTGGCTGATAAATTAACTAATTTATATAGTGCAGGAACGAGTCACGATTCGCCCTGCATCTGTGGGACTCTTCTGATTTATTTCACTTACACGTCCTAAAATTTTAGTATTTCTTTAATGTGAGTTAGGGCTTGCCAAGATTATTAAAATTATTGTAGGTTTTACCTACTTGCTATAATGTCTTACGCGTCACCCAAGCCAGGCACCCGAAATCGAATTCCTGTAACTAGTTAAGATTCTATATAACCTTGACATGTACATTTATAAATAAAGGAAAATGGAGAGTGCTGAAGGATTAAAATATGTTATAAATGCCAGAAATAGGGCCTATCGCCCTTGTGAATTGTTTAAAAAATTAATGTATTTAAGTATTTACTATCGTTTAGTAGTTGACGTTTCCAGGGGCCACGTTATTCCAAGAGGTCAGAACTCTCGCCTAGGTGATCAGGGTTCGACCCCCCCCCCCCCAGCTGTATTTTTCGGGGAACTCCCGTTTCTCCCACCCTTCTCATTCCGTCGTTGATCCGCACTCATCTCATCCGCACCTCATCCATTCCTCGGGCCGGACGGACGACAAACTTGTCTCGCCTATCGAGCAGCTGGCCCAACCTTCAAACCGGCCTTCTCCCATACACACTGTAACCCTGTCTGAAGGCGGGAACACGTAACGGATTTTCTTTCATTATTTACTGACATTGCCCTGTTAAAATAATAAACCAAGTGTGAGTGCGTGTGTGTGTGTATATATATATGTGTATATATATATATATATATATATATATATATATATATATATATATATATATATATATATGCCTACACACATGTACAATTTTACACACTATCAGCCAGAGATCCTGTGTGCTACATAATAATAAGTACCAATGATTTATAAAATTTACGGATGCGAGGTCAGCGATACGTATTAGAATGTATTATTTTGTTAAATATTTACTATTCAATTTGCCTCCGTCAAGTTTATAATCCAATTTATTAAACAACGAGACATTTATTCTTTCTTGTGTTGTAATAAATCTGATTGGCTAGTTACCACATTAGACAAAAGATGTACTAACTTGCGAAAATTGGCTACTTCAAAATGTCATCGTTGCCTAGCTACGCGAAGCCTAACAAAGCCGCGTTTGCAATGATGAAAGCACCCAATCACTTGGGCGGGAGACTGTTTTAAGCCTAGCTGAGTTCTAGTTTAGGACCAGTCGGTGTAACCGGCCACTCGTGTTTTGACGGCGGCGTCATAGTTTGCTGTAGCCAGCGGTACACGATACACATAGTACCAACCTACTGTGTCGCCTGGCAGAAATGAGGCTGCGGGAAATATAATGGGATTACAGCCCGACTGATAGCGCTCATGAATAATCAACGAAGGCCGGAAGCTATCTCTTTGGCCGCTATCCCCTCCGCTGTGAACTAGTGACCCATCTTCCCATGACCGGTTACAACGCGGTAACTCTTGCAAACGACGGGCAGAAAATGGCGCGTGCAACAAAATTACCCTGTCCAGTGGCGTTGTTTGTCGCGTGTGTGTTGAAGTGGACGCGCTCCATTACACCACTGGTTAGCAGTTGACCGCAAGCACCGACACTTGCTATATGATGCATTGCGTGGAATAAAAACATTTCATAATTACACGTTTTTGCGTTATAAAAGGGCACACTTTATACTTCCTACTAGCCACTGCAACACAACACATTAAAGTACACATTTATTCAATTTCTTCTAACTATTGGTGAAATAGTTTGCAGTTGCTGTAACCAAAACAAATAAACACTTTACATATTGAAAATAATTCACACAAAGATGTCAGTAAAAAACGCATGAATTCAAAGCACACTGAAATCGATCCAGATTGTTGCCTTCTCCGTTAATAGGATTTTACAAAAAGTCATATTGGTAAATTTTTAAATTTTTCCCGCTTGTTTACTTAGACAGGCAACCAAATACAAGCAAGCAAATGTGTATATTGTAATTGAAATTTAACTATATTTGTACAAAAAGTTTCCTAATTTTATAAATTTACGTAGTACAGTGTACTAAGCAATTTATATATTTTTTTAATGCTGTGTATTTATAGCATACATATGAGTAAAATCGGCATTCTTACTAGTCAACTAAATCTTCCTGATAAGCACATGTAATTTGATACTTTTAGGTTTAAGGCTGTTAATAAGAATGTTTTGATGATTTCCGACATTTTAAAATGAGATGGCACGTAACGGCTTTGTAACATTTCATGTATTTTCGTTTTTACTACTCAAGCAAATATTCCTTATAAATACGTGTAGTTTATCCTTGTAGGTTTAATACTGTGACATTTGTTGCCAAGACTGTTTTGATCATTTCCAACATTTTAAAAGGAGATGACATGTAAAGAATAATTAGATTAAAGAAACTATACCTATATTATTCTTTTACACATTGTAGGTACATACATGAGGTACTGTCAACGCTGGAGTCAACAAAAACTTGTCACACTAGTAACAAAAAGTAGTGTAGAAATAGCAACAAAAGGGTAAAAATTAGAGACAGTAAAAAATAATGGAATGTATGTATAAACCGAAATCACAGCGACAGTAACACAAACAAACGTAGAAGGCTTCTTTTGACAAAACCAAATGTAACGTTTCTGTAATTGAAGTATTTTGTCGACAAAGGAAGCGTGACGCTTTTGTACATAATATTGTCGTTGTGATGGTTGTATATACCGCTGTTTCATTCGCTTTGTTTATTTGTGTCGTTCACGTGGTGCTTGTATAGCTTTATTGCCATTAACCTTAATACTGTTTTCTTACTTGGATTTTGTGTTTTTCCTGGATTTACATTCCTGAATGTAACAATAGTATTTCCTTTTCTGGACTGTATACATTATAAGTATTTGTTGATAACGGCTAATTGTAGCTTCTTTATGATTATATGTATTGTCAAGTTATTTGGTTTTATTGTAGGATTTAAGAGACTCAACATTTTCTCAGAACGACTTTCGTCCAAGAACATGATTAAAATTATCACAAGCACTCGTTCCTAAAAATCGTTCAAGAATCATATAGCTTTTTTTAAGTATACGATAACATAAAAAATATCTTATAACATGTAACATGCTCGCTTCTTGCACTGGTACACACATATTCACTGTCCGCCTACTCATCGCTAAGGTTAACGTTGAAGAATATAAGTATAGAAGATTTTCCCTGAGGTATTTATCTTCCGGTCCAACTTGCATTCATGGAACTGAAATAATTATTCGATTGAAGAACAACTATTTTTCCCATTGGACATATTCAACAAACAACGGTCTCAAAAAATATACGTTGAACTTCTTAGCAAATATTATAGCATGAAAAAAATTTAAATAAATGCGTATATTTTATGGTTAAATATCAATGAACTTCAGTATTATAGTAAAAAATTGGACAAGGTTTCTCACATAGTAGTATTCTATCAATAATGTTCTTAACTTTTAAGTTATGCATGTACCCAAAACATTTTTATCAAATAATTAAGGTGCCAACTAGTTAAAAAATTAATTTTAAAAATTTCCCTTGGTATAATAACATTGAATTAGTAACGGGTATCTATATTGCCAATGGCGCATCATTGGTGGCTTTAAATACGTCGGTACTTACTCACTACATGTAAATATTTCTGAAACAAATTTAAAATGTGTGTGTGAAAGAGAAATAGTAGTGAGAGGTGATATTAATTTGACTGATATTCTGCAATGTATGCTCACTTTATTTAAGCTACTTTAGACTTTTAGGGTACTGTATTACAGAAACGTAATAATTTGGTTTCACTGACGTACTATTCTGAAGTAATTTCCATAATCACTTTCAGGAAATAAGATAATAAAATTCGAGAAATATTGCATTTGAGAAACAGTTTATTTAGTTAATTAGGAAGTAATGAAGGTCGGAACATCTTCAGACCCTGTATGCCAACATAATACTCGTTGTGAACTGTACAGAGTACCAGAGTGCCACGTAACAGCGGTCTATAACTTCTGACTTGTTTCCGTTCAAACTTTCACTTCTCACAGTATGAACTAACTTTGATACACAACGCACATGGTTCTATTGTTTCTAGTGTTGCTTTTATACAAAAGTTTAACACACGTCAATTAACTACAAGGAAAATTTGTATTTATTTGTGATTAAAATGTACACATTTAATGTAAGTGAAGCAATACAAACCGAGAGGATAAAAAAATTGCTCATTAATCAACTAGGGAACTAAAGAAGTATTTTGGACATACCATTGCAGCAAATTCTGAGTCACAGGTTTACCTTTGTTTGCCAGTTGCAAACAAAGTGCTTTTTTTACTTGTATTTATGTTTATGTGTATTCCCTGGCTTTGTGTGACACACAATTTGCTGCAATGACGTATGTCCAACATACTTCATACGTTTGTAACTTGCCCCCATTGCAGGAATCATTCAAAAATAACATTAATAGACTCGTGGTCTAGGCGAATAACGTAATTTTGTTTTACAATTTATAAAATTATGATATATTTTTAATAGGTCTAGTACTCAAAGATAAAAATCAATTTATATATATATATATATATATATATATATATATATATATATATATATATATATATGCTATAAGCTCGTGAAAAAAAATTGTAATTTCGTTAAATTTTATGACACCAAAACAATTTAGTTGGCTGTAGTTACAAAATCTTTTTCCCAGCAAGTTAATGCGTACATTTATTGGTAGGGCCACGATTTTGTCGCGAAAAGATTTTTGCCCCACTTTGTTTCAGTGTCACTCGTGCACATCGGCAGTTCTGTTCCAAGGTTATTGGCAGCGTGTCTTTCTTCAGACACGTTTCTCATTTGACTGCACCAATCAGAATAAGATTATTGTGAGTATGTACGTCTATAATTTGCCAAGGCCAGTGAGAGTAAAATCATCCAACCACAGACGATGTAGCAGAACTGCAGGTGTGCACATGACGCATCGAAACCAAATGTTGCAAAAATCTTTTCGCCATAAAATCGTGGCTCTATTTATTGGTCACGACATACGACTGAATTTCTTACCCTTAAACTTCACCGTTGCATTATAACCTAATAACATTATTCTCACGAGAGTTCCTTGTAGTTATACACTCGTCGAAATATCTGACCACAGCTAATTAATCTACCGAATCTCACCTAACCTTTCACGGCACAAAAGTGTAATATAAAAAATTTAGATGTGTTTTGTAAGTGCAAACAAACAAATATTTGAGAACGGAACCATATGGTTGGTACGTATTGATTTCGTACTTATTTTGATGTCAATATGTTTGAAACATTTTATGTAGGAGACTAGTGTTAGTCGAAATATTTTGGACATACACCAGCGCAGCCCTATATCGTCTCAGAAAACCAATATTGATACAAGATCACAATTACAGAAACGAGCTGCGTTTTATTAAAGTTAAAACGTAAATAAACAAAGTAAATTGGTTATGAAAAATTCCCTAAAATTATTTCAAATTACAAAAAAAAAAAAAAAATTGAGAAACCAAGACAATGGTTAAATAAAACTGGAAAAACAGGACACTACAGTACAGAAAATTACACACAATATAGAATTCAAACGATGACGTCACAGGCACAAGACTAAACGACACAACGATGACGACACAGAAGAACACATACGTTTTATTTGAATGAGATTGTTACGACGCTTCGGAATCTGATTTCAGCTCCTAACTTCATACAGACTACATGTGGAAATTAGAAATGATTGGCTTTTGTTTATACTATAAACTCCTAGCGCCGCCCATGTGAATTGATCACTCGCCTGATTGAACTCTCAACTTACAGTGGGTGTTTTAGACTATTATATTCGGGTGAGGGTGGTTTTATGTTTGTTAAACGAAACGCTTACAGACGATTTTCAATTGTTTACTTCGTTAACTGAATACTATAATTTTATTTTAGTGTATTTCTAAAGTAATTGTGGTACCATTTTTCACACACATGTTTGCTAAGTCTGGATTCATTGTCTAGCCTTTTTTAGTGTTGTTTTTATGCTCATTTATGCGTGTAGAAAGGGCTGCATTTTTACTTAGTATGCTGTTACACATCACAAGAAACCAGAAACCCGTGATATACTTACTAAGACAATGCCACGAATAAACACGCCTTAAAAGGGTAAGACTTCAGTTCAGAAATAATTTTTAACAAGTGTGCAACCAAATACGCTTCCAAATGTGTTTACGACGTACAAACTGTTGTTGAAATAAGGACATATGGATCTAAATTTTTACAGCGACATGATTTAGATTAACAATACCTAAACCATTTACATATTATAAGTAAACATGACGTAACACAGCACTAGTAATATGCCAAATGTGGTGGGATAGGTTAATCGGTTACTGACAGACGACGGAAAAGTTTGACTGTTTAAGGGCGCGGTCAACCGCAATTTTCATCGCCATTTTTTTATTTTTTATTTGTACCAGATATTTTTAAAAATTTTTTAAACGCAAAATGTGACTAAATTCGGCTCTTATGAATTTTTTTTTTATTTCTCATAGTTTTCGCGTAATGGTTTGTTGAAGTCATATTTTGCATGTTTCCGTTTTAAGGACAAGGTACACAAACCAACTGATACAACAAACTAAAAAAAAAATCACAGTGGATAAGGACACTGCTGGCTACAATATCATGCTCATAAAAATAAAAAAAAAATAATTTACTTGAATTTAAAAAAATGCTGAAACTAAAAATAAAAGTTAAAAAAATTCAATATTTTTTTAAAAATACAAATAATGTTTATGCTTTATTTTCATGAGCATAATATTGTAGCCTGTAATGTCCTTAGCCACTGTGATTTTTTTTAGTTTGGTATATCAGTTGGTTTTAGTGTAGTCCTTAAAACGGAAACATACAAAATATGACTTTAACAAGTCATTACGCGAAAACTATGAAATATAAAAAAATTTCATAACAGCCAAATTTAGTCACGTTTTGTGTCTAAAATAAAAAAATATCTGGTACAAATAAGAAATATAAAAATGGCGACGATAATTGCTGTAGACCGCGTCCTTGTGTTATCTTGTTATACAAAATTATAAGGGAAAGAATATATGTAGTCATTATTTTTATTTTTTTTTTTGTTTTTTGGCTATATAAAACGTATTTCTTAAAACCATCCAAGAACTCTGGAAAGTGAGACCGTATGAAATATAAATTGAAAATGCTCAAACTTTGTACTTTACAGCAATATTAAGGGACAAACGAAACTTTGAAAATCAAATTTTCAAAATGCCATTCATGGGACATTAAATGATTTTTGCTATCGTACTCTTTAACCTACAGAAAAAAAAACGTATTATTACTATATTTCAGTGTCGTGAAAATGAAGGTTTGCCGCTCTCTTCTTCAATACTACGTTTGCATCGTCTGGATCTTAGAACGTTTGAAGCTGGATTATTGAGCATTATCACTTAAGTAACAAAGTCGATCTCTTGTTACAAGTGCGTAGGACCCTCTGTGTTTTAATACAAAACACAAACAAAGTGTTACTATCCCTATCACTTTTAGACAACTTTTCCTACATGAGTCTAAGGGCCGTATCTATAGACCTCTTTCGAATGACAACCAACTGCTCACCAATGCTTTCTCTATGGGGATAGCAGTTGGTTGTCATTTGAAAGAGGTTTATAACATTGGCCCTAAGGTTGGCTATTTGGTCTTCAGTAAAAGTGGTTGCGGATGATTGTTATAACTTGGGAAAATAATACAATTAAATGTATATTAATGAATTAGACATTTATAAGAAATTTCTTCATCGTAAATGGCAAAACATATTTTAGTTAAAACGTACACACATAAACATAAACACTGTAGTTACACGAAAATATATATTGAGACGAAAAATCCAATGAAACACAGAATAAGCAATTGCGTTTTTCTTTTATTTGGTGCAGAAGAGCTATTGTCCGCACGACCGAGTTTAAAGTTCAGTAATGCAAATTTTGTTTGGCTTATAAAAATGTTTAATGCAAGTCTAATGTGTAGTTAAGGTATTTAGTTACTTCTTCCATCTAGCCCATGAGAAGTTACAAGAATATGCTTGTCTTCTTTATGGAGCAGTTTTCATTGATCTTGTTCGATGGCACGGAGTTTGAAAATGGGGTCACAACGTAACATTTTCTCCGAAGGCCATAGTTCGGAGGATCAACCATAGCTCTACAGTAAAAGGAAAAGTTCGATATCTCGGAGAAATCACCGTGTACTTTGCCGTCGGAGTTTTCCAGACAACATGCGGGAAGCGAGGGAAAAAACTTTATATTTTTTTTTTTGTGGAGGCCTTTAAAGCTTTTTTCTTTCGAGCCCGGCCCATAAAGCAAGCCAACTTGCTCCCCGCGATATTATTCGTGAAGTAAATAGGACCCCGAAAATACCACGAGTGCGCTGCGGATCGTGGGTGTAATGCGGCGAATATAACCCACCGCTGCTCGAGATCTGGTAATCGCCTCGCCATCCCGCGCCTTTTTCTCCTGCCTTGTCAAGCCATTTTGACAGATAACAGACGCGGGGCTGTTTGTCATTCAGTGGCGAAAAACCCGATGCTAACGACATCTGCACGCGACCCCCGAGCAAGACCTGCGATAAAAATAAAAACCGCAAGGAGGAGGAAGAGATAGAGAAAGAGAAGGATAAAAGAGGAAGGGATGGGGTAAAAACAAAGAGGAGGAACGAATAATGGCTATCGCCCCCTCATACGTGCCCCTCGAATAATGCATGGGAGAATGTTTTTTAAAGAAGTATACAAGGCCTTGGGAATAGAACTGCTGTCACAACCGAAGCGGCATTTCATGCACGAAATGTAGCGAGGCCCGAGGGAACAGGAGAAGAAAAAAATTTGAATGGGCTCGAAGCATGAGCAAGAGTTATTTTTTCCTCTCGCGGTGGCATGTTTATGCTCTCATTGAAACGACGTATTTATTGAGTTTCCAGGGACATCACTCGACACAAACTCATACGCACCGGCAAGAGCAACACCAAATTTTAAACTTTGCGGCTCTGCATAGAATGTTTTTCAGGTTCTTTCGTACAAGTGTGTGGTTGGTAAGGAAGCTATTTAAATACACTAGGTCCCTCCAAAGAATCAATAAAAAATTACAAGTTGTTTAACGGTTTCTATGCTTTCTGTTTTAAAGGGTTACCCGTGATGTTGATTTCACTAGTGAATAGAGTAGCTACACAAATTTTCGAATTTAATTACTCAGCATAGTTTATATTTTAACATAAATTTAGTCCCCCAAAGCTTTAATTTTTTTTTTACAAATACACTCTAAACATGAAGCAATGAAATTTTCACAGCATCAATAAGTTGCAAGGGTTTTCACTGGCGAATCTGTTGTTTCGTCGATGCTGGCAGATAAAAAAAAAACATACTGAGTAACATGTTGAATTAGTAAGTACATTTCATAATTTGATCAGTACAAATTATACTATTTTATCTGTAATTTTAAAACCACAGATAAAATCAGTAACACTTACCAAAGTAAGCTTGCTATTATGTTTTTGATTCCTCGATTTATTAAACTGAACTATGTTTGTCGATAACTTAAACTTCAGTATACAGTAATATCAATGCTACACCAACATAGTAACATGTTGTCTTGTTGTTCGTTTGATTCAGATAGATGAGTTTTCGAATGCTAATTTTCGCTCTTTTGCTCTTATGAAGTAATGCGCTGCTTTTAAGAACTAACACGTTTCTAAAAGCATTAAGTTTATTATTAAGAAAGCGCTGTACAAAATTGACACACATAACTGATATACAAAAACGAAAAGGTGCTTTCCAGTGAACGTGATTATAGTGTGTTCACATTGAATGAGTGGTTAGAATATTAGCGCAACATGCCAAAGGTCTTGGGTACAAATCCCGCTTAAATCCATAAATTTATTTTCAATTTTCAGCACATGCTTTTATTGAGCTTGTGACAATTTAACACAGCACTAGCCTAAATTTGACGTAAAATTACGTTTTTTCTAATGTCGTAAAATATTTTTGTTAATTTGCGAGAAGTGGAAATCTCTGCTTCAATCTGCGAGTTTATTCCACTTATGCATGCAATCTGCAGGGCCACGATTTTGTTGCGAAAAGATTTTTGCCCCACTTTGTTTCAGTGTCTCTCGTGCACATCGGCAGCTCTGCTTCATGATTACTGGCAGCGTGTCTTTGTTCATACACGTTGCGCATTTGAATGCGCCAACCAGAATAAGATTATTGCGACTCCGTACGTCTGTAATTTGCCAAGGCGAGTGAGAGTAAAATCATCCAATCACATAAGATGTAGCAGAGCTGCAGGTGTGCACATGAAGCATTGAAGCCAAATGTTGCAAAAATCTTTCGCCATAAAATCGTGGCTCTAGCAATCTGTAGTTTTCCACTTCATTCCGATGGATCAGTTTCAACAAATAATACGAATCGGTGAAATATTACTGGGAAACTGTGAATATCCGCAGTTTCCAGTTTAGAATGCACTGAATGAAATTCTTACGTAATAATTTCCTAAAAGATTAAATTTTACATCATACAACTTCAAAACTGTAAATAAAAAACAAAGTACATTCCAAAACGTTACTTCACAGATTTATAATAAAAAAGATTGAACAGGAAAAAATGTTAAAAAATAAAAAATTTATTAAGGCAGTAACATGACTAATTAGAATTACGCCGGATTACTAAAACGATTTCAAAAAATTTCTCAAAAAATAGTTCACCTACGTTTCGTGCTGCATGCCAGTTCAGTGTTTTATTTTAATTTTAAAAATATGATTTAGTAATGCGCAACTCCATTGCACAAGCCTGTTTAATCCATTCTGCTCCCTTGTGTCAGGGAGGAAATAAGGCCCAAGCAAGCTGGCAACTTAAGAAATCATGTCGGTATTTTCCTGAGAGCGAATTGGAAACCTCTTGGGTAGGAGCACCCTAATTGCAGTTGACTATGATTGAAACCGAGGACTTCACTAATTCGAATCAGACATGCAAATACGAGACCAAACGCACCCTGTGCGTTTAAAACAATCTTTTGACGACTGTAATACCGGAGGAGAAATTCTAAATTTTTTCCCCAAGTTTGTAACGTGTAGACCTACAGAACGTACAGCTAAATATCAATCTAGGGCTACGAATATTTCGCGAGTTCATCGACCAACATGCTAGAATCCATTATCATGTGTATCCCGCAGCCCTACCATTTGTCCATTACCTGCTAATCATTCAGACAGCAGACAATAAACGAATAGACGGGGCTTGAGTATGCATAGCCATTGGATTCTAGCATTCAGGTCATTGAACTCGCGAATTTTTCCTAGCCTTATACCTTATAAACAGGGCGTCAAAACCTGTAATTTATTTGTTACTGTAATTTTGTTTTATTTTAGTGTTACCTATTTGTTTCGTGATTTTATCGTGAATAATTAAACTATCTCATTGCAAGAAATTTGTTTTTAAAAGTCTGCCTAGCTTGTAGGGTTGAAAGGAAATATAAAGTTGTAAAATAGGCGTACTATTACGTTAAGGAAAACAGTGGAGAACCTGTTTTACTGTACCGTTCAATTTCCTTCGTGCTTTGTGTTGCCAGAAGACGACGTGTTAATCTCCGAGGCTAACGTAAGAACCACCGCTAATTCGCTGCTAATAATGCAGAGCTAATTAGAAGCTACAATTTATTATTACTCCTTTGGGAATAGAGAAGCCGGCTTTTCTGTTCCCACCCTACCGTTTTTCACCCGTCGAACACTCTTTGAAGTGTTGCGCTCACAAATCTCATCAGCGCGCGTAAAAGCAAGCTGCTTAAACTAAAGCCTAAATTCTGCACGTGTTAAGACAAAGTAACCTACGTCACATTAGCATTAGACGAGAGACGCGGATTAAATTTGCAGGAGAAAAGGTGTCTCGAATGCTACGAAATTCATCCCACTTAAAATTATTACATACTTTTTGGTTCAGTGTCAGCCTACACGATCATAACAGATGCTGACAAATTTTAAATTAACCAATTATACAACATAGTTAGAGATGATGGTAAATAGCGAAAAATTTTTGTTCTAGCGTATCCTTCAAAATACTGTAGTTTCTTGCAGCATTTATGGTTGGGTTATGTATAGTACGGAGCTGAGGAGAAGGCAAGGCCACAGAATATTTAGGAATACAGAAGTGAAATAGTCGGCAGGAAGGCGAACTCAGTCACACACGCCAGCAAAATGGCTTCCCTGGCCAA
>PNEQ01074405.1:0-43333 GCA_003012365.1 Medauroidea extradentata
AAATTTGGTTTTTCAATGTTGCATTTCTTTTCCCTGCAAGGCCCGACGCAGCAAAAATTAGAAATAGAACCTACTTTCGTCGGGCTGTCGGGGTAGTAGTTCTGTCGGGCTGGTGCTTGATTTTTATTGGTTGTTCGTCAGATTTTGCTGTGTCGGGGCTGCTGTGTCGGGTTCGTCGGGGCATTGTGAATCCGCCTTTAGACCGGACTAACGCACGATGATCCTCCGACTAGCGTTAGTCCGCGTCTATGAATAAGACAAAAATTAGTCCGACGATAATCCCGCACTATTCCGGGTCAAAAACGACTATGAATAAGCCCCAAGGTGTTCAAACATAAGGTATTATATAAGATATTCCTGAACTACAAATACAGACACAGTGCGGCAATTCCTTGTGAAAATTTAGGTAGAAAATGTATAGGACACTTAGTACATAGGTTTAACATTTAAGGAGTATTAAGACTTTAATTACTGAGTATTAAGGCCGTATGTTTTTAAAATATAGGAAGCCAAATTATGTAAAACGACAATATTCTAAACGTTATTAAAGTCTTCAAACCAGCGTCAAATGCTGGTTCTTCTACCGTTACTAAAATAACATTGGTGGTCACCCTCTAATCGGATTCAACAATTGTAATCAAATTTAATGCACGCAGTATTGCCCATGCTGTCCGAGCACTCTACCGCTGCAACCAACGCTTCACGTGCATATTCACAACAACTATGTGTCCTAGACATTTGTAATAAGAGAACCATTTTTATTACAAAGCTCATAATACTCATTAAGACATCTTAAAATTATACAATATTCCGACGGTATTAAAGCTGAATTCATAATTATAGTAACGGTTCAAGGTATTAACCAGCATTTGATGCGGGTTTGATGACCCTAATAACACAAATCAATGTTTAGGGTACTGTCGTTTTACATAATTCTGTTTTCGATATTTTATTGACATCGGTTTTCAAACCCGATATTCAAAGGATAATTACTCACAAAGTATTAAACCTAGGTACTAAGTGTCCTAAATACTTTATACTATTTTCATAAGAAATCACCCCACGGCGCCTGTACCTGTAGTTCAGGAACATCCTGGATATTAACATCCTTAGGAACTACAGTTGTAGAAAAATGTTTACAAATAATTTTATTTGGATATGTTTGGTTGTAAAACGTAGATTTTAACGATTCATTTTGGAAAACAAGTAAGTATATACACATTAATGACGTGTCACAAATTGTAAATGTCAAGGCAAATTAGAGAAGTGAATATACACCACAATGATGCCAGCGACACTGTTAAATACATTCCCACTCACCACTGTCATATTGGCGCACACCACATCGGACACATCCACTGAAAAGTATAATTTTCTTCATTGTTGGACTCTCATATGCAACATGTGGCCAGATGCTTGTGTGTTCATTAATAAAATAGAATTAAATTTACGAAAACGATTATTGACAGTATTTTATCATTACGATAAAATTATACTAAAAGTTTATGAGATAATAAAATAATATATAGGCCTCTATTCTTGCAAGATTTTTCCTTCAGAGGCGATGAAATTACCAATATCGATCAGTATTTCGTCGAAGTCTCCTAAATGTTTAAAAAACGTCTTAGGATTAGCGATGCTGATTGGTGGAAATATAACTTAAGGTCCTCCGGTTTGTCACACTCGTCACCGACCATCTTGCACAGAAGGCAAAAAAGTCGGTTCAAGCAATCTTCCAGATTGATGATCTTGATGACGACAGCGATGAATTGCTGGTCACTGCTGATTCTTCTGCCACGAAGACCGTAGCTTTCTCACAAAGTAGGTAGCCGTTTTCCAGCCTGACAACCAGTCAGCACAGTGATCACACTCAGTCTCTTCTATTTTCTGCAAAGGATTTCCCATCGCTCAACGGACAGCCTGTTCACTCTGTACCAGGATACGCGAAAATAGTAGCACTTTTTGTATCTATCAAGAAGGACAACGCCTTATATTCGAAGTGGATTTACAGTTTGCCCATCTCATTCTTCTGAAAAGCAAAGAAGCCCTGCTAAACACCTACTCCTCTAACCTAGTCGAGGCCGCTAAATGCTAGATGGTCGTGTAGAATCTACCCCAATACATCACTCCAAAAAAATTTATTAGAGACCTGGTTCAGATATGCTTTATTAACTCGGCACCTATATCCTAGGGCATCCTAAGATCAAACGAACTCCCTTGTAATCCCATCCTATACTTATCAAGCTCTCTGATATGTCTCAAGAAGACAAACTCGGTACCTTGAATATCATCTCATTGTCCGCACCGAAACTTGCAGACCTTTGGCACACAAACTATGCCAAGTTTGTCAAGTTATACGGCAACATAGCCTCCAGCTGCTGGCGTGATTCGGTCTGCAAGAAGTGCTTCAGCATTCACCATGCATCGAAGTGCAAACTCACAGAAAGAGAGCCCAAGAAATGACAGAACTGCATTGAAGATCATGAGGGTGGATCAAGGAAGTGTCCTATCCGGCGGCAGACATAAGAACGACAGCGCAGCAGATAACGAAGTCTTATCAATCTTACAGTATCTACTACATCGCCTCTAGCATGGACACAAAGTACCTTCCATCTACTTCTTCAGTCGTCTAGTTTTTCCCATCCCCTCTCTCCAAGAGGACTCCAGACCAACTATTTTCCACAAAATTTCGAACCGAAATACCCTCTAATTATTAGCAAAACGTTCCAAACCACTTGTACACTCCTCAGTTACCCAACCGCAGTCAAACCTGTCAGGAGATCTCCACCTTCTTGCACAATGTCAAGTTTCGAGTTCCAAACACTCCATAATACTTAATGGTCGCATTTGATGTCTTGATAGATAAACTTCCACCATGAATCCTTTCCCAGTTTTTCATTTGGCCAGTAAGACACATTAGTGTGTGAAATCTCTAGGAGAAGGAAACTTTTGCGAGTTCGACGACCAAAGATGTGATCTGTGTATGCTAAAGCTCCGACCATTGGTCAATTAACTGATACTCACTGGACAATAAAATATTAGACAGGGCTTGAGCATACATAGAACAGTGGATTATAATATACAGGTCATTAAACTCACGAATTATTTCATTTCCCTAGTTATGGTTCTTTAAAATGAAAAACTGGAATATAATACAATTCCCGACACGCAGGGTTTTTCGTAGGTTGAATTTTGTTTTCTGCAGTTGTGATACTTTCGTCTATTGAAACGTGTGTAATCTCATTGTTTTGTGTGTGCTTTCTACGGTTTACTTTTAAAATGCCGTCTGCTTACGTATTATGTGTTTTACGTCTGCTTTGTCGGTCTGAGATAAACTTATAATTCTTTTTTGTGGGATTAAGTAAATGTTGGTGTTTCATAGTTGCAGCATTTCAATCTATTGAATTCCTCTGGTATTTTGTTTTTGTCTGGTTTGATTGTCACTGAAAACAGATTTTTTCCCAACAAATTTAAGGAAATGGTGTATGTTTGCAAATCCACTCCTTCTCATAATGCAAATGTTGCACGTCTGTAGTTGTCACAGGGTCAGCGATCAGTCAACAAGCATCAGCTGTCTTCGCGAGTATATATATATTATTGGAGGCTAGCCTACATGCTAGTGAACATTTTTCCCTTCGGTATTTACTTATGTAAATTTACAGGAAAGGTCATAATGGAAATAATTTTCAAACTCTTGTGTGTGGTTTCAGGAAACACTTTATTAGACAATTATATTTACACCAATTACATACTGAGTTCTTTACACAAAAAGCATCTTATCTACATGCCTACTGTTCTTTGTGCGTGTGACAGCAGCATGTAGCCTAATAATCAAACACACATGATCACTTAATGAATAGGTAAATTTAACAAATACCCTTTATTAGACTTTCTAACATAATTTTTACATGGAATAAGAAAATAATTGCAGGAACTATAGGAGAGAAACAAAACATGTTTATTTGGGACACTCATTTGCTTCACAAACAAGGTAACCACTAACAACTACCAAGGCCTTCGGGGTGGCAACCCTGCCATTTTACTAGACCTTCATACTCCCATGGTATAATTGCTTTCCCTGATTAATCTGTTTTACCTACATTCAGCCTGTCCTACACAAAGACTAATAAAGGAATAGCATTGTCGTGGAATAGTGCGAAGCCTAGGTAAAATTGCAGGGTTGCCACATCGAAGACAGCGGAATTCTATTAGAAACAGCTGCACCACTGCTCACATTTAATCTATGCGTTTTGATTCCAGGGTCACCATTTCAAAGGTTAATATTTTATAATATTTTCTTGCAAGACAAATACTGTGATTAAGGTTGCATGTATTTCGCGGGTTCATCTAACATCAGCCTTACCTCCAATCACAGACGTGAGATTGAAGTAAAACTACATTGCATTCAACCTGACATAAAATTTAATCCGCGAAACTCACATACTTACAGCTACGATGATCTGAAGAAATAATTGTTCCGCTCTTATGATATACATCATTCGTTCAGTAGCGCCAGTAAGCGATTGCTTGTTTGGAAGGAAAAGCCAGTGATTTTTGGCGAAAAGAATTTAGCACCGACTTGTTTCATTTACTAACGTGCTCATCTGCAGATCTGCTACATGGTTATTGGCAGAGTGTATTGGTACATAGTTTGACTATGGCAATCGGAACAAGGTAGCTTCGACACCACACATATAATTTGCGGGTAAAATCCCGAGATACTGAGAGTTAAAACTTCCAATCACCGACCACGAAGCAGAGCTGCATACATGCACATAAGGCACTGAAACAAATTGTTGCAAAATTCTTTTCACCACAAATCACTCGTTATACTCGTTGGGTTACTAAGAATAGTTGAGGTTTGTGTGATAGTTGTGGTACAGTCACAGACACGCTGGTCTGCAGGTACTTTTCATAAAAAAGTTCAATAGCCAGTACATCTTACACGGTAATTTGTTCACGCAGTGTGTCTCAACAGAATGTACAATTATGAGAAGCTGCAACCCCACCTTGCAACAACCCACTGACCACCTATGCACGTGCTCTAGCGAGAGTACTGTCTTTACATCACAAATTCTCCTGTGAATCGCTCGATGAAACAAGCAGATTTCGGGGTTCGTTCGACTGAATTGATGGCACCGACATTTTCCGCATCAGCATTAAAGTTAAACAAGTTACAATGTCAAGTTTGCTTTATATAATTTAATTTTCTGACTGGAAACCTTCTGAAAGCATATATTTCTTTGCTGCTACAAAATAGTCCTAGTTTTATTTTTCTTAGAGTGTTTCATCGCTGGAAAAGATAACAGCAAACTTGGTTCCCATGCGGTATCTACGTCCTCGGTGTTCTAAAGTTTTTTTAGTGATTTTCATATTCTAATTGGCCAAAATAATTTTGTCACACTTATACAAAAGCTTGTAATTTGTCTGCAAACAGTTGAACCCCGTCAAAGGATCGTCATCCTGTACAGTAAGGCACACCATACTACAGTGTTTTGGAGACAGCTTTAGTGACAAATATATTCGCGATTTTCCACTCAATCTACCTATAAGTAAAGACCTGAACATTTAGCGTTTTCTTTTGAGCACGAGATAGAATTACAATAACTGTAGGTTCGTGCCACAATTTTTTCAACTGGCCTTTTGCACCTTACGGAAGTCTCTGAGTCAATAATAAGAATGTAACTAATGCACGCCTGTACAACTGTGTCAGCGAGCAGCCAATGAACAGCTGATGTCTGCCTGAGTCCACAAATAGTCTTGGAAGTTAACCTACAAGTCAGTGAACCCGCAAATTTTTCTGGTCTCTTCTTATAAGCTATTCCTTCTCGAAATTTCGTATGGCAAATACATGTTTTAAAAAATATGTACAAATACAATTACAACATAATGGGTTTCGCCATCAATATTAATAAATATTAGGTTCGTCGCATTTCACAACGTACAAACACTTAAAAAACACATTTAGAGTCCAACGACATATTTTTAACATGTAAATCGCTATTAGCGCACATACTTGTACGCATTACAATCTTCTATTCAAAAGAACTAATTTTAAGTTCTTACAAACAGAGTGACTTGAACAACATGCAAGTCGAGACGAGCCGTTGTTCAAGTTCATGTAAACACGTATTTGAAGACGCAAGGCGAGGTGCTATACAAAGCCTGCATGTTGTACACGTAAACCGACATAGTAGATTGCACAGAGCTCAGCCAGAGTATTCGTAGTGGATTTGTTTGAGAAACAAGAATCCAAGACTAAGCAAGCTTGATCCAATAAGGTCACCCAAAGCGGTTAGATAAGGTATTGAGGAATTGTCTGGATCAGTTTTCAGTTTCCACATGGTGTGAACCACCAGATGAGCGACGTAAAGCAGGATTGTCACCTGGAAAAAGAAAGTTTGACTATTAGATTTAGTCTAACTACATCTTACACAAATATTTTTGATTTTATAACAAATACATATAGGTTGGGACCCCAATTTTTGGTGAAAAGATTTCTGCAGCTGTTCGTTTCCGTGTCTCACGTGCACAGCTGCAGCTGTGCTTTATTGTTATTGGCAGCGTGCCTTTGTGGAAAGACGTTCCTCATTTGACTGTACCAATCAGAATAAGGTTACTGCGACACCACATGTTCGTGATTTGCAGTAAAGCGTTAAGACACGAAACAGTTGAATACAGCCAATCACTGACCGTGAAGCATACCTGCAGTTTTGCGCATGAGGCACAGAAACCAACTGCTGCAGAAATATTTTCGCCAAAAATTAGAGTTCTTACATATAGGTATCTACAATTTATACTAGTGGCGACCAGTGGGTTGTTGTCAAGTAGGACTGCGAAGTTAAGAACTGTACATGTTTTGTGCTAGTTGACACTGTTGTTTACAGGTGTCGCTTATACCGAGTAGGAGGAAATGATTATTTTCGCGGAAAGATATTTCCGCGAGCTTTTTGCAATGATTTACGGGCATTCATACGTGGTCGATTATTGGATGTAACTCTCAGCGTCTTGGAGTTATACCCACACAGTCAAATGAAAGACATCGGAGTACAACGACGAACTGCCAATATCTAGAGCCAGTGTTTTTTGGTGGCAGAACTTCGCTCCAACTTGTGCCGATCTTCTTCATTGTTATTCACAGAGTGTGTTTGTGCAGCGGTGTCGCTCACTTGACTGTGCCAATCAGTTCAAGATTACTACGTTACCACACTTCTCTAATTTGTAGGTAGAAACCCAAAGATTGTGAGAGTTAAACATATTCAACCACTGACCACGAAGCAGAGCTGTAGATGTGCAGAGAACGCATTGAAACACATTGTTGCAAAATTATTTTCGCCAAAAATCACAGGCTGTACCAGTAACCTGAAAGCAGAACTGTACACGGGCACATACATCATTAAAACATTATGGTGCAAACTTTTTTGCGAAAATTTCTGACACCTATTGAGTGGCTGCAAGAAGATCAGTACCCTGTAGACCTTTCACGGTCATTACTCTAAGGTACGTGCAATATAATTGCAGTTCTGAGAATCTGTAGCCGTCCTTTGCAACAAACCTACCGGCCGTCGTTGAAAGAAACCTGTTTCATACATCGAAACTTGGACAGGATTACTCATGAATTGCAGTTGAACCAAAGAAGTAATTGTTTCAACTGTGTTTACCTCGTTATTAAAAGACCGTATTACCCTCACCACCCCCCTTCCCCATTATGGTGAATCAAGTGAGAATGGAGTGGTAGTGGGACGGAAAACAGGGGTACCCGAAAGGACACCCCCCTCCCACCCAAATCATCTTCGTGTATTCCCCACAATTCCCACGTGCAGAAAGTCTGACTGTGGGGCTATTCAGGAATTACACACAGTTCGCTATGATGGGAGGCGAGTGCACTAGGCTTTACATAACTGTGAACATGAAGCAGCAGCTACGTAAGGGTGTCTGGTGATGTAATTCGTTTATCTTATTTTTACGATTCGATACTATCAATTTTATAAATGAAATTACTGACTATTACAACTTTTATTAATAAGATTTAATTTTACCCTCACAAATTAAACACATTACATTCAAAATACATTTTAATAATTTCAAACATTGTGTAATGTTTTTTTTTCTTTTCATAAATATACATTTAATTATTTGCGCACATACTAATTTCATCCTTATAGCTAATTTTACATTGTGTGAATCTTCTGCGTTACGTTATTTTTTCACATTTACTGCAACGACGTTTAATATTTTAGAAAACTGGTTTTTGATAATTAATTGATCATAATATAGGGTAGTTTTTCCAACGACGAGTGACCATTTACTTATTTTATTGATATTGATTGTTTTTATCTCGTGCAAACTATAGGCATCTTTCAGAACAAAACACAAATTTTGTGAAAGGGATTTTTTACCCCACGAAGGTGTACTCTCAGTGACGTGAAATGTGTTTTTAAAAGTGACGACACTAATCACCATTGGTGTGTAGAAATTTCGTTCCACATGGACCATTACTTTTTCCACCATCATTAAATACTTAGCTCAGGGTAGAGTATAGCCAAATTTTCTTAAAAAATCATAAGTTTAAATGGTTGCGAATCGGGTTACACAAGTTGGTTTATTTGGGTCTTGGGACGCTCAATCACCCGGTTCTTTATTGACGTCTATTCCCGGAATATCCAGTATAATGTCTCATCTAATTCATAACTTTGGCCATCCAAATGTTGCGAAAAATGTTTTCCCGAAGAAAGATTTCTGTAACTTACGTGTATATCGGCAGTTCTCTTTTGGTTATTGGTATATCCACGATTTAAAAGCGAAAATATATTTGCACAAATTTGTTCCAGTGCCTTATGTGCACCTCTGCTTCATGGACAGTGATTGGATTTTTTATCTCTCGTTTGTCTTGAGGTTCTACTGGCAGATTATAGACGTAAAATGTCATGATTGCCTTAATATTACTGGTGCAATCAAGCGAGAGACATGCCTGAACAAAGACACACTGCTTAAAACTATGAAGCAAAGCTGCCAATGTGTACGTAAAACATTGGAACAAAGTGATTCAAAATCTTTCCGCGCAAAATTGTGACTCTAATTATTGAACGTGGGTTCTGTGAGGAGAAGCTTGCCATTTGACTGAGCCAATCAGAATTTTATTACTGTGACGCAAAAGCCTGTAATTTTTAGGCAGACTTCGAAAGCTCGTAAGCTGTAACCATCCAGTCATTGAAGTGGACTTGAGATGAAGTGTTTTGAAACACTACCACCTGTGCAATTGTTCCGCAAACTTCGGATGCCCCTTGCTAACCTGCATTTATAAAACTGTATTGCTGTATTACTTATTGATTTGTGTTTTGTTTCGTGTCAACTATCTACACGCCAATGTCGTATACTAAATGGTAAATTCACTGACGTCTGAGTGGCTTGGTAAAACACGAAACAGTTTTCGTCTGATTATAGCAGCCAATTGCATAATAGATACCACTTCTCATATTCTCATTTAATACTAAAAATAACGTTAACTAATCTTAATTCACATAATTTCGGTTTTAGAGAACACGAAAATTCTAGAGCTCATTTGTGAAGGATTTAGTTTTACAACCCCGTAGATGTAAGTAACTTTCGTGATTGGGTCACATTGAACTCGTCCTTGAAGACTCTGAACCAAATAGCAATCCAGCATTTCAACACTCACTGTCCAATACAATATACTATCAGATGTACAACTGGTCACTCAATGGTGCAGCAGTCAAGGTACAAATAGCTGAGGACAGAGTGTAAACAGGACTGTGCAGTCCAGCAGGCTGGTCGTTTAAAGAACGAACATTTTTTATATCATTATTAGGGATGTGCAAATTAGCTTTATGTTTTGATAGCAAATTAGAATGAAAGTTATACATTCGCTAGATGTCTCCCTTTGGCCGACAATGCCGTAACCTACCTCGGATAATGCTTCTGTCCAATAATTAAAAGTTCCACTTTGGAGTCATCAACTTCCCGTAAAGTGGTCACACCCATATTTAACATCGTATAGAGAATCATGGTCACATCTAACGTCACATAGGAAAATGTCGTCATATCTAACATCACATAGAGAACCGTGGTCATATCTAACTTCACATAGGGAATCGTGGTTATATCTAACTTCACATTGGAAATCGTGGTCATATCTAACATCACACAGGGAATCGTGGTCATATGTAACATCACATAGGGAATCGTGGTCAATGAAATCACATATTGTATTGAAGTATGTACAGAGAAGTTAAGTCTAAACGCTTACCGAATGACCACATGAATTTTGCATTCCTCCAATCATTATTCATTGGATTCAAAGCTCTTTGTTGTCAGTCATGTGAGATTATAATTTTTTTTCTTTTTTAGCTACAGTGAAAAAATAAGTAGTATTCTTGGCTAAACATAGCTAACAGATTATTGTTAGTTCGAAGGCCTCCAGACTGTACTATATTCCCCGATGTATTCTTTAGACTCGGCTATTAATTCATTGAGTGTTGCTCTGCTTAGAAATCATATTTAGTCCAGAACTAGAGTTCTGGAATTCAGTCCTTAATTTCTTGAATGCCAGCTTTTTGTTGATAGTTCTGAGGGGTGCGTCTAATGGAAAAACCACTATTGTACGTGCGGACCGAATTCCTGCATAACCTAAAATTAATTCGCATTTTTAAGTTCCTAACGGTAGATTATGTTCTGTGTACCGGTCGATGCTGAATATATATTTAATATGTTAACTTTTAATAATGCACCAATCAGCAAAGAAAACAGTTCATATGAAACTCAGTTTGGATACCTTTGTGGTAACTATCGGAAAAAGTGTCTGCCTACGGTAAAGTTTACTGTTCTCAAGGTTCCAATAAATTAATTACTTTTTCAAAGTTTTCGCTGTACATTTATTTTTCCTATTCAGCTAAGACAACAAAAATTCTGGAATTCCTGTACTGAAGGTTTGTTATGTCGGCATACATTTGAACTGCGTCAAATAATCGCAGTGTAGTCAAATAAGAAGCAACATTATAAAATGTTTCGGAAATCATTTTGGCTACAAATATTCTCACTTTTTTCACTCTTTCTTTTGTTTATGCGTTAGTAATTAAGGTGCGTATTTGCTACAGAGCGAGTTTAATGGAATATAGTATACCAAATGTAATTAGAAATTTAATTATTATAGAAAACTAAATTATTTAATATTGCTATCGACCTCACAAATAAGACTCAGAGGCAGGAAATTTTCGGGAATGAATACAACCGCAACATAGATTTCAAACATGTGTGCATTTAAGTTTATTTTTCCTATTTTTCCATTGTGTCAAAGTTTATCTGACACGCTTTAGAATTAATACGGGCGATACACAAACGTGAATCAATCTTCGAATGGTCTGGTCTGCTCAGGATAGAGTGTGGTAAAAATCGATACTTTTACAAGAAAATCTTGTAAACTGATGTCAGAACATTTATCAGTATATCCACTGAAGCAAAAAATGTCACAGGTTATTAAAGTCCTCTAAATTTTCCAAATACATGAGAGGACTAGTGGGGTATATTTTTATGAGAGTAGCGTTTGATGTGAAACAAAATATTCTTCAACGGCCTGTCACATTCTACAAAATATTTTGTACTAATACAAAAAATAATCGAAACTGATTGGCAAAAAATTGTGACACTTCGAACAGTTGTAAAATGTAGGCTAAAGGAATGTTTTGTAAATGTGCAATTATTATTGTAAATATACAAGAGTGCAAATATACAGACATATTTGTATGTTTCAAAGCATTTTCTGTAAATTTGACAATATTTTTCTAAACTTACAGGTAAATTTTTTCGGAACTAGTTTCCAAATATTTTTTGTAAAAGTACTAAAATTTTTACTGCGTGTATATATCCTTACTTAGGCAGAAGCAGAGTTGAAGGAGCATGAACACAAAAAAATCTTATCTTGTTATAAGGTCATCACTCACCTGCAGTGTACTGACGACGAGGTACGTAAAGAAGAATGGAGCATTCAGTGTGAATCTAGACGAATGGATGACGTCAGCGACGATCACGAACAACGACTGACCAACAATTCCCATCGCTATGAGTATACGTGCTGTCTTCGCTGATGGCACTGCAACGACAATCATCAAGTGTTAGTACTAAGCGAATACGACACCTTGAGATAGGTAACATCTCCTTGCATGCGTGGAAAAATTTCCGTAAGTAGGCCTACTGTATGTGTAGTAATTTTAAACAAGTAATGAAGGAAAATATTCCCAAACGATTGTGAAAAAAAAAAACGTACAATTATATTGAAACATTACTTCTCAAGAGAATAGTCCACACACAGTCAGGTTAAATATCTTGTAAATTAAAGTAAGTATATTAGGATATATTTGCACCAATTTTTTCTTTCGTCCTTACAGTACGGGTTTTTCAAAACCAAATACATAGTATGACATATTTAGAACTTAAGCTGGAATCGAACTACTGTACCTTGTACCAGTAGCTCTGTATGCTTAATCTATACACCACTGGGGTTGTTATTTTTAATAAAACACTTCTTACAAACTTTCTTATTTTATGCGCTATAATCATGGTGGGTAGTTTTATTTTGGAACTTTAATTAACTTATTTACTAGACACGGAGGATTACTATTTCCCCTCGTGTGTTCAAGAAAATTCACTTTCATGTATGTGAGATTTCCTGTACAATGTATTAAAGATAAATTTTCAGTAAAAATGTTTGAAAATTTCCATGCGCTCTTCAGGTAAAAATAAACTTATTTTTTACTTTAGATGAATACATTAGTTACATGTTGTCATTATCGTTATTATTATATTCAAGCCTCGTGTCGAGTCATTATTTTTTTATTACAACACTTCGGCCATATTTAAAATTTGTCGTCGGTCATTCGGGGTGATAATGTTTGCTTGTGAACCATCCTTGTAATTTTAATATTATATTTATGAAAAATACAGATAAGGAATTAAATGGCAATTATGCTCAGGAAAATAATATTTCGCGACATCAGTGACGTGCATGTTAGAATCCTAGGATCCACTGACGTGTGTTTTTTCTCAAAACCCGAACATTTGTCTTTTAACTGCTACTCACTATAACAGCAGGCAATGCACATATAGACGGTCGTTGGGAATGCATAGGACAGTAGAATCTACCACGAGTGTCCTTCAAATGAAGAATTTGTTTCATTCCATGCAGTAAAAATTATTATATGAAAATGAGTTCATGAAAACGTTCGTTTGCTGCTACAGGACGACCATACTTGTCATTTTCAAACGGATGGAAGGTATGTCCCGGAATTTGTTATGGGGTTAGAAGAGCCTAACAACTTAAAAGAAATATTCACAGCGTCAGCCAATCAAGTAATTTAGTTTCCGATATTTTAGAAAATACCGTTTCAAAATTCGATTTCAAAGTGTTTAGCCACAAAGAGTTAACGACGTTCCCCGTAAATACCACACAAGTAACACGGGGTTTATCTATCTCGACAATAAAAAAAACTGAATGTTTCGTTTCATGGCTCAGTGAATTAATCGTGAACTGCTCTCGTAGGGCGTGCAATAAAATACAGATTTTTATTATTTCAAGAAAATGAACGTCACATACTCTGGGTGCCTACTGCCGCCCGTCTTTGTTTTCAGTTTCACTATTCAACAATATTATTCGCGAAGAATGATATAATGTGGTGCCTACCGCCGCCCCTGTTATTCGAAACAAATAGTTGGAAATTGGAGACCTTCGTTCTCCCTCGTCGTCCGCGGCCAAATGCCTCGACCCACTTTCTCTATCGCGGCTCGTCCCTGTCTTGGCGGCAAACCACCCTCCCAGTCCAGTGGTCACGAGGGGGTGCCTCCGTCCAATCAGTGTCGAGCGTCCTTCAAAGCTCCGCCCTCAAAGAACAGATTCCGTCTCAATTCACATCGCCTTCTTTTATTTTCAAATTGAATTTTTATCTACAATTACGTATTTTAAATAAACCCCTAAAATTGCACGTTACAAGTTCTTTACATTTTGTGCCTATTTTCTCACAAGGAAGCATCTGCCAAAGTTGGTCGGCTTTGTCTGAAAACATTCTGTATATGTATAAGTGAATTTACTGCGATCTTGAAGTTACATCATGTGAGTTGTCTTAGGTGACATATCTTAAAGGCCATTTCGGACCAATTTATAAGTTCCATGATTTTTCAAGGCTTTATCTGACACAGAAACAATCCTTTAGACAATCTAAAAACGCTCAATTTTCGTAATACACACTTCGCTGCTACAAAGATATATTTTAGTTCTGTGAAGTTGCCTCACGCAAAGTTAAATATTTGTTTGATTTTTTTAAACAAGATTGCACTGTCAGTACACTTAAGTATCAGTCAAAAATATTTTTTATAAAACTAAGTTTTTTTTTAAATTATATTTTTATTTGAGCAAAACTACAACGACTCTTAGCATCAGAAATAAGAAGCTAAGATTTTCAGCGTCATACAAAATTATAAAAATGTGTACAACGCTGGGCATAGGTGACTCTTAGGGTTATCGGTCAGTATCAGATCAAATCGCTAAAATTCCGTATCTCTCACCACGGAATCTTTACACATAATAAAGCAGTGTTTATAGTAAAGGATAACATCATCTAGGTTGAAGAAGTAGTAGACGGAAGAGGAAAGAAAATGCGTCCTGCAAGTAAAGCGTAAGTATGGCGTCTATACATGTATATGCTACTACATATCCGTCTCTAGTGCAAGTCCGCGACCTCGGATCTGGCAACACTGTCAAGAAGGGTCATTTTAATACCTATTTTAGCCACAGACTAAATAGAATACAGACTTGAAATGACACGGCGGCTGCTTTGATACGAGCGAACTCCGCCGCTTACTGGCTGCTGGAGATTGTTGATACCAGCCCCGTGTATGTTTGGATCCTGCATGTTACTACAGGTTTCCTATTTGCCAGGCTACCAGCTAGCAGAGCAGCCGCCATACGCTAATGGGCAGCTGGCGTTTACGCCATGTTGCTGGCCAGCGAAGCCATTTTGCTGGCGTGTGTGACTGAGTTCGCTGTTCTACTGGCTATTTCACTTCTGTATTCCTAAAGATTCTGGTTTTAGCGCTCCAACGGCTATGGCTGTATCTGATTCGTTACTTTGCCCTTCACATCGGCAAATCAAAGGAAGTTACTGACGTTGGCGAGACCAAAGAAGTGTTAAAATGATCCTTCCTGGCAGGGTTGCCATATCTAAGGCCACTGCATTCTAGTAAATAAGGCTACTGGTACTCGCAATCTCTGCATTTGCCCTCTGACTGAACTATATACCCAGAACGCGTTGTGCACATTAAGAAACATACACAACGCGTTGCGGGTAAATATTCAAGTCAGTGGGCGAATTCTATGATCGTGAGAAAAATATATGTGTATGGTTTATACGGTGTCTTACTTCATAGAGGGTAATGAAATAAAAAATTTAAGACGATGTTGTCACACTATAACCGAATGATTGTCACTGTATTATGAATATGAACCCCATGCTACACTTTCAGAAAAATAACACAAATATATTAACATGCTTAGTTTGGAAATTGTAGC
The DNA here is from genome assembly GCA_003012365.1 of Medauroidea extradentata. Classification (NCBI taxonomy): domain Eukaryota; kingdom Metazoa; phylum Arthropoda; class Insecta; order Phasmatodea; family Phasmatidae; genus Medauroidea; species Medauroidea extradentata. Next base: position 15,575 of record PNEQ01074405.1, read on the forward strand.
AAATTATTACGTGCATACTAAAAATATCACTTGGTTTTTATGTGGAGGTCCGTGATAATCTGGCCAATGCGCGTCTGATAATAAATCTAAGCTGACGTCAGATAAATCAGCGAAATTAAGGCAACTCTTTTGATAGATAACGACATTTCTGTCATAGAATGAAACAATAGTTTTCAACCGCGTACAGATTAGTGGGATTCATACTGATTTAATTGTGAAATAAACTAACTTAATGTGTATCCAGAACCTACTGTTTTCTCACATTTTTATCTATCAATAATGACAGAACACATTCACGTGTGGAAAACACAACCCATTCAATTTTTTGATTCAGTGTAAATTCATCTGACTCAAATTTAAAGTGAAATAGGGAAATTCTGAGGGGTTAAAATGCAGCCTGACAAATTTTTTAAGGAATGCGAACGTCAATTTAGAGGACTACGGTGGTCAAGGAGTCAGCCTTCTAGCTTCCCACCTATCCGGGTTCGATCCCCGGCGGGTTCGGTCTCGGTTTTTTTACATGTGAGAAACGTGGCAGGAGTTAATGTTGGGCCGCGGATTTTCTCGGGGATTTTCCGTTTCTCTCGCCTCTCTCATTCCGTTACTGCTCCAAACTCGTCAAATCTCACTTCATCTATCCCTTGGGCCGGACGGGTGACAGGCACGTCTTGCTAGTAAAGAAGCCGGCCCAAACTTCATCCCAGCCCTCTCTCATACACAATGTGACCGTACTCGAAAACGGGAATACGTAGTGGATTTACTTACATCCTTTGATGAGAGCAGTCCACGGAGCGGCCAACAGCCTTGTCTGAGGAGGAATGAAGCCCATTTGTTTTGGGTGTGTTACATGCAAGTAGGTGGAGATGCGACTAGCTTGCACGGAGACCAGGTTGCCACCGATCCCGTTCACGATAGGTTGGAAAACCACGTAGCCTTTGAACTCGTCTACGACCGTGTCCAGTACCAGACCTCCCATCCTGTGAAACAGAGCAGAGGTATGCAATACATATCGCTACAGTCATACATTTGTTGCGAAAAGAATTTCGCACCAACTAGTTCCCATGCCTTAAGTGCACATCTGCAGATCTGCTTCCTTGCCAGGGATTGGATGTTTTAGCTCTCAGTGTCTTGGGGTTATACATAGGGACCTCTGATTTTTGCAAAAAAGAATTTTGCCACACTTTGTTTCAGTGACTTTACGTACACATCTGCAGTTGTACTTCATGGTTGTTGGCAGCGTGTCTTTGTGAAGGGATGTCTCTCATTTGACATCGACAATCACAATAACGTTACTATAACTTCACAAGTCTGTGATTTGCCAAAAAAAAAAAACCCAAGACAAGTCAGACCTAAGACGTCCATCACTGATTATAAAGCAGAGCTGCAGATGTACACGTAAGTCACTGAAATGAAGTGGGGCATAATTCTTTTCGCTAAAATTAAGAGACCCTAGTTATACTCGTTAGTCACAGATTTGTGGTGTTGCAGTATCCTTGTTCTGATTGGCACAGCCAAATAAGTGACGCCTTTGTACAAGTATACTCTGTAAATAACCATGATGCATATCTGCAGGCATGCAAGTTGGTGCAAAATTCTTCACACCAAAAATGACAGGCTCTGCTTAAAACGCAATAAATCACTCTGTATAACAAGTGTGATAAGTGTTTTCTTACCCGCTGATGAACAAAGCAGACAGCACTGGTAGCCATCCGGACTTCAACACAGGACTTGTGTACTTGTTCTTCCTAACCAACCAGATCAAGAAGGGCAGCATTATCAAGTAGAATACTATGATGGTAACCAATATCCACCAGTGGGTGTCTGCAACAAATCAGTCAAAACTTCATTTAATAAAGGTACGGTAAGTGGGCTTTACGTCTTGTCAACTGCGAGGTCAAATAAACGGTGACACACAACATGGTACAATGCCAGGAGCTGGGAGAGGAGTCGGCCATGGTCTTTATTTTGGAACCATCCAAGCATTTATCTAGAGCGATTCCGGGTAGCAATGGAAAATCGAAATCAGGATGGCCGGAGCCGGGGATCGAACCCTGGTCCTTCCGAAAGCAAGCCCAACGCGTTATCGCAGGGTTACCTCAGTCGGTAATTTTAATGAAGTATTAGTGAATTCGTAAAAGCCCGCACGTTGTAATCGTGCCAGGCGATATTGTTCGGTGGATTTTCTCGGGGATCTCCCATTTCTCCTGCCCTTCTTTTCGGTGCTGCTCTCAACACACCTCACTTCAAAATTCACCAGCGCTAAAGACCTGGAGATTAACTGCTGAACAAAATATCTTCACTTCCAATTGGCTAACATCGTTTAGTAAAACATATCTGTACTACACATTATTCTTTTGAGGTCTCGGCATGCGAAATGGGTATTTACCAAAGTAAGAACCTAATTACTGGGCTATTTGCTGTTGATGTTCATTGCTGAAATTATTGATACATTAAATCGATCCTTCCAGCCAGACAAGATTCTTTCTGTCGTTTATTCAGTTGATGTTAGTTGAAAGTCTGATTATTGGTTTAGTTTTTGGTTTAATCTGCAGTTTAAATTCACAGTTTGTCTGTTAGCCTTCGTCACTATGGTTTTTCTTGTGGAAGACACTTAACGATATTAAAATTAAACGGTAATTAATTATTTATTTACGAAATCGTTTGTAGGTATAAACAAACATTTATTTTATACCATACAAAATTAAGCGAAGAAATATAACATTTATTGAAATTCCCAGCTCAGTTCACCTTCGTCCTGGTTTTGATGTGTGAATTGGAAAAGGATTGCTGCACCAATAAATGAACCAAAACAGCGAATATGGTAAGAGATGGCGATATATTGCAAAAGTTCTTTATGTCATTATACCATAGAAGACACTGCGGTTACTTGCAATTTATATGATATCTGACACGACATAGTTATCTATAGCCTTATAGACACACTAGCAGAATTCTCACTGGCTCTGACAAACGTACTGATGACAGCCAGTAGCATAAACAAAGCTTCCAACATGCTGACCGTACGTTGAAACGTGGTAAACAATCAAGCTTACTTGCAATAAATCTACATCCTTAAAACTATGGTAAAAATATAAGTTGTTCAGATACAGGAAAAGCCAGGAAACAGCTAATTCTCAATACGACAAAGGTAATATTTAGAGATTGTGGAAAACCACCAGAATATTTTGTGTCACTGTTTTCTGTAAAGCAGTGTAACAACCTACGAAATACATGATTTGAGGATGGACATACGTAATTGTTTAAAGTTGAATCACAAATATTCAGTAGCGGGGCATTAAATATATTACTGGCCAAGTCAGATGACCATACTCCAATGAAGAAAGAAAAAGTCAGATACGGGCATGTTGTATTGAAGCCTAGAATACATTAAATGTTCCTACAATAAATCTGTGTCCCTAATAATAATAGTTCAGTTGCCTTTAGAATATCATAACACAGCTCATATCAGACATACTTTACCTGCAATTCAAACCCATTTAACACAAAAATTTGTTCGATTATATAGTATCGTGTGTACTCACGGTATTACACAAAGTCAAGCTAACTGACTTACTGTGCAGTCCATACAGCAACGTAGCAATCTGCGAGAACAAAGTCAAACATATGACATCCCCCACACTGGCAGCGAAAGGAGTTGCCACGTTATCTGGATTCATCTTCTTACGGTACGATAAAATTATGACCGTCACCAGGACAAGATCTGTAAACAAAGCAAAATAAGAATGACACATTTGACAGTGTCTTGAAACAGGAGTTTGTACTTAAAAATAATATTTACTTATGGATGTACTCAGATGCCAATTTTTAGAGGCATGCAAAATTTTCGTTTTTTTGAGACGGTGATGTACTTCACTGCTATGTCCAAACACAAGAACCGGCTGTCAGTCCATTGACCATGAGTCTGTTTTAGGACACGCGATTTTCGCGAAAATAATGTTGCACCAACTTATTTCAAGGCCTTGTGTGCACATCTACAACTTTGTTTCGTGGTCAGTGATTGGGTGTACCTAACTCCCAGTGTCTCTGTGGTTCTACGTGGAAATACCAGACATTTGGTGTCACAGAAACCTTATTCTGATTGGCACAACCAAAGGAGTGCCGGCTCAACACGAAGACACGCTGCCAATGAACAGGTGTTAACGGAAGACGTATTATCAAGTTGGTGAAATAATTTTTCCGCAAAAATCGGGTTCACGCGACAGTTAACAGCATAATCTGCTGTCAGAAAACAACAATATTGCATGTTCCTACTAATTAGAAAACGGGAAAATGTAGGGAACGATGCCTAACCGGCTACATAACCTGGATAGCAGAGCAATTCCTACAATTGAAATGACGAAACACAAACACTTCAAAACACTCTGAGATCAGACTAGACTCTAAACAGTCACAGGCATGCTGGAGGTCTCCCGTTGGCCGACAATGTTTAGGCCTTGCACGGAATATGCTTCCATGGAAGAACTCGTATATTCCTTACAATAACCAACCAGCTGTACGTTGACCACATACGTCAACATTACATACACACTCGTGGCCAATGAACTTGCGCATTATGCTCTGGTTTATAGTACACGAGTGAAGTCTAGTCTGTCACCAAATATTAACACGAATTTAGGGCCTACATGTGAAAAGTTGTAGAGGTAGGAATGTAGTAGGGATTAATTATCGTCGACAGCGCTTGCATTAAAGAATGAACGGCTGCTCAGAGAACCGCAAATATGAAGAATGCCACAATTCGCCTGGAGTGATTCGTAGAGGTACCTGATTTTCTCGAAAAGAGTTTGCACCACTTGTTTCAGTGGCGTTCGTGCTCATATCCACTTCTGATTCACGGTTATTGGCAGAGCTAGAAAAAATTCGCGAGTACAATTACTTGCACGCTAGAATCCAGTGTCCTATGCATACTCAAGCCCCGTATATTCGTTCATGGTCTGCTGTCTCAATCAGAGGCAGGTAATGGACAAATGGTAGGGCTTCGGTATACACAGGATAATGGATTCCAGCATGTTGGTCGTTGAACTCGCGAAATATTCCTAGTCCCAGGTGTTTGTAGCTAAAGAGCCACGATTGTGTGGCAAACATTTTTTGCATCACATTGTTACATTGTCTTACGTGCACATCTAAGCTCTGCATCATGGTTATTAGCAGCTTGTACTTGTTCAGACATGTCTCTCATTTGATTACACCAATGAGAATAAGACAATTGTTACATATATAGAGCCACGATTTTATGGTGAAAAGATTTTTGCAACATTTGGTTTCAATTCGTCATGTGCACATCTGCAGTCCTGCTGTATTGTCTGTGATTGGATGATTTTACTCACACTTGCCTTGGCAAATTACTGATGTACGGAGTCACAAAGATCTTATTCTGATTGGTGCAGTCAAATGAGAAACGTGTCTGAACAAAGACACGCTGCCAATAACCTTCAAACAGAACTGCCGATGTGCACGTGAGTCACTGAAACAAAGTGGGGCAAAAATCTTTTCGCGACAAAATCGTGGCTCTATACATATAATACGTCTGTGATTTGCCACTAGAACGCTAAGACAAGTAAGAGTTAAAACATCCAAATGAAGCAGACCTGCAGATGTGCACATATGGCTCTGAAACAAATTGTTGGTAAATTATTTTCACAAAAATCACTGGCTATATTTCTAGTGCGTCTTTGTGAAGGCAAGACTCTTACTTGTCTGTTACCAACTGAATAATGTTACTTCGACACCACACGGCAGTGATTTGCTGGTAGAACCTCAAGACACCCAGAGACAAATACATACATAACCGACCATGATGTCAAGTTGAGGTGTTCGCACGATACGTTGAAATAAGCTGATTCGATTTTTTGTTGGAATCAGATGTCCCTACTGATTTTTCAAAACCACTCTAAATCGATATCAGGACGACGTGATCACCACTGAAAGAAACATTTTGTTGGAAGTCTTCCTGCAAATTAACCATGTGGTATTATCAAAATAGTTTTCTGGTGGCCACAATATTTTAGTGCTGTCAGCAATATGTTTGTGTGGTGATAACGAAATAAATTTTGCTGGGTAATTATCCATAACATATTTTGTAGCTGCTACAAAATATATTGTTACGTATAGGTATCGAACAGGAGCCATCCCGAATGCAAGACCTAGGTTTTACCACTGTGCCATTTCGCTCGGAAAGTTGTGGTTGTGACGCTGATAACTAGGCCTATACCTGACTTTACACGAAAATGAGAAACTTGCGAGACGCTACCGTTGACTGGCTGAGTTTTTTCTGGGCACTCTCTTTTTTGCCGCTCGTGCATTCGACTGTCGTTCCACACTCATATTCACAAGCGCTTGAGAGACTAAGTTAATATGGCCGCCTGCGCGAGTCATCGAGCAGTGTGCTGAGTTCCAGCCGTTATAAGTTTATTTGAAAACTGCTCAACGCGCATGAGAGATATCAGCTTAGAAATAGCTTCAAAGATAGTTACACGCGTGTATACACATTTCAGGTTTACCACTACCAAAGTGAAGCATATTTTTTAGCTGCCGAAAACTGTGAACGTTGGCGCTTTTTGCGGTACCTTTTAAGGCGGCCGCCTACCCCACGCTTCAAATGCGTTGCAGTGTGTTCTTAAACAGGTTTTTTGTACGAAAATATTCCATGTGCACCCATCGTGCCAACTTACGAAAGGAAAACAAACTTCAGACGAGGTCGGTACCTCATTGTTAAGACGCCACGCTCATTAAAAACATTGTTTCTAAGCCCTGCAACATGGCTAAAAACGGCCTTTTCAGACTTCCATTCTTCAAAATGTACTAACCGCATGTATGTGAAACTCGGATTGCGACCTGCATTGAACTTAGTTGCAGACTTTCCACCAATAAAAATTATATGGTCACCGCTTAGCGTCCCATAGTAAAAACCGTTCGGCGGGAACCTTGCACGCCAATGCAGAGCTTTAGTCGTTGAGGCGACACGGCATTTGATGCGAGCTTCAAGCTCGATCTTACTGTTCCGTCGCTTTGAGTCTCTCACGCGCAGGTAGGCGGCGCCCTTATAAGTATGAAAATCTTAGCACAGTGTATTTTATAAAGTATATGCGCGTACAATACGCCTTTATATTTAATATCACGACATAAAATGATAGGGTCAGTACTGAATATCTCATATAGGCTAGTTGTCTGGGAGAAGTTTGTACTGCACGCCAGTTCAGTGACTTGCACCTAGAGGCTAGTGTGAGGCGAGATGCGCATGCTGTGTCGTCCTTATCGCTTCCGCACTTTTAAGGCTTCGAACGCATCAAATACGTGCGGTTAGGCGACCATCTTAAAGGCGCTACCTACTCGAGAGACCTTGTGAGAACAACGAGGGCGATAAACATGTTGAATTTAATTAGGTAGGGCTTCGTTACCTGTACAGCGAACATGTTAGCCACTACCGGCTATTCATCTTGGTGTGCCTAATGTTTATGTGGGTTCTTGTATGCTGCTTATTCATAGCCTGAACACTGTGAGTAGCTAAGTATTTTCTTGTCCAAAAAGTACTCTAAAATAATTTCTGACGTTACACACAGACATATTTATAATATATATAAATATATAGCATATACACATACAGGGTGTGGGAAAATTACACGTATTAAATGTAGGGGTGGCTTGGGGTTACTAAAACAAGTATTTTGAAGGTAGGAACCATGGGTCTCCGACTTACCGTTAAGTTGTTACACGCACCCGAAATTACGCGTCATGGATTGCCTACTTCAAGGCGCGCATTTGTTTACATCTGAGCCAGCGCTGTGAGCCGTCAACACCTGCGCTTTCTTGCCGATTTTTGACGTGTGAATTAACCAAAGTATGCAGAAAAATTAAAAAAATGCACAAAAAACCAAAAAGAAAACGTTTTACCCGGGATGGTGTTTGTAACACAAAAAGGCAAAAGTTTACCATAAATGTTCAAAGTTTCTTCCACCGACATCCCGGCAATGTTCACATCGACGTAAACGTAACATTGATTGGCGAACACGTTCGAAACACTGGCCATTTCTCTAATTTGGTGTACCGCTTCTACGATTCGCGCTACTAAATCTTCCTCGCTTTCAACAAGGGTCGCGTAAACAATGTGTTTGATAAATACCCACAAGAAAATATCAAGGGGCGTTGTTAAGTCAGGGGAACGTTGAGGCCACCTCACCGGTCCACCCCTGCCGATCCACCTGTCACCAGATGTAAACAAATGCGCGCCTTGAAGTAGGCAATCCATGACGCGTTACTTCGGACGCGTGTAACACCTTAACGGTAAGTCGGAGACCCATGGTTCCTATCTTCAAAATACTTGTTTAATACCCCCAAGCCACCCCTACATTTATGACGTGTGATTTTTCCGCACCCGGTATACATACACACACACAACACACACACACACACACACACATATATATATATATATATATATATATATATATATATATATAATCTTTATAATATATTTTATATGTTTATACATACAGGCTGTTAATGATTGACGTTTAAAACTTTCCGACACGCTGTAGGGGATGCTAAAACAAGTAAAATGATACGGGACACTTGGTGTCGCAAATGCTGGGAAGTGCCTGAAAAACGGCACTTAAGTTGTGGTCTCTGAGGTATGAATACTTCGTTTGAATGACAACTGGCGCATTTCGTGATATTTCCCCATTCACTCCAGCTACGCTCTTGGCTTGTGTGTGTATCAGCAGTTAGAACCACAGTACTACAGAAATTACTAGTCTGGCAGTGGTAGTACGCAGGTAGGGTATGCGGGATCGAACCGAAGGGGCTTCAGCGGGAGGCTAGTACCTTATTTACATATCTGCGGCCCAACGAACTGTCAGATCTGCCTATTTTTTTTTTTTTGCGCTGGTTGACTTATCAAAAATAATTATTTGCTACATTAACACACACTTTTAACCTCACATACCACATTTGTGTGCCGTTTTTCAGGCACTTCCAGCATTTGAGACACCAAGTCTCCTATATCACTTCACTCGTCTTAGTATCCCCTACGGCGTAACAGAGAGATTTAAACATCATTTATTAGCATCCTGCGTATACACATATATATTCCTATTACAATCGTTTCCTCTCGTTGATACAAAAAATCGTTTATGTTCGAAAGCAATACTGAACATACAACTAAACACGTAAATTACTATACTTTCTCTCGTATTGGTGGGGCCGTGATTGCGGCAGTGGATAGAACACTAGCCTCTCACCAAGGCGATCTGGATTCGATTCCCGAAATCGTACTGGGCGATGCCGCTGGTCGGCGAATTTTCTCGGGTATCTCCAACTCCTACCGCCACCCTTCAATACCGTTACGAAATTATCAGGGAACTTACTACACAATACGGCGGTTAAATTTAATTGATTTTCCGAAAAAGAGCACATAATTCTACGTGCCTGTCTTCCGGAAACCTGCTGAATTAAGTAATATTTCGTTACCTTAATAGTACATCTTCGCAACTCCAATTCACATCCATTCAGAAAAAATAAGAGAAAAACTATTTTATTTCCCTCACACTGAGAAAAATACATAATTTTGTACAACATTACTATAAATGAAAATTTTATATCTACTTTTAACAATCTTTATTTGTAAATACCTTACTATTATGATTTTAAATGGCTCGAATGTCCAATCCTCATAACATGGAGTTACGAGCCTTCTATTAAGGTAACGATTTCCAAAATAGAACAGCGAACATTTTACCTCATAGATCATTCACTTACCCAGGAAGAAACATGATGAAGTAGCTGTCATCAAACTTGCTGTGCTCAGAAGAAGGGCATCGTTCGGGTCGAAAACGCCGTTCATGATGGCGGAGACTGACAGAGCGAATATTGAGACGACTATAGCTGCGACTATGGCTTGAACCTGTCCAACATCACAAACAGTGTTACTCCTGGCTCTGTTTTTTGAATACGCAAGAAAATTCACGGACGTATGAACAACATAATGCTTACAAACTCGTTGCGTGAGACTTGTTTCAAATTCCTGGTTCATTTTTTTTTTCTGCGTAACAAACCTATATGACTACCTTATATCATATTTTGATAATCTAAAGAACCACTTCACTTAAAATTGTGGCAGTTACGAATAGAGACACAGATATTTCACTAGGTAAATTTGAGATGTTTGATTTCTTACTCATGTATACAAGAGTGGATAGATTTACTCAATGAATAGGACCAGTGATTGTTTGTGAATAAACCTTGCCCAAAATTGTTTCATTGCCTTACGTCGCGTGCATCTGCAAATCTGCTTCATGGTTATTTGCAGAGTGCTCTTGTACAGAGGTGTCACTCTTTTGACTACACCAATCAGAACAAGGTTGTGCGACAGCACACGTCGGTGATTTCCAGGTAGAACATTGAGACGCCGAGATTTAAAAACATCCATCACTGACCATGAAGCATTGCTACAGGTGAGCACGTGAGACACTGAACAAATTGTTGCCAAATTCTTTTCACCAAAAGTATTCGGTTCTGTCAATAAAACACATACTTGAGAATTTTGAACCAATAGCAATCCCGCATGTAAAGACAGATCTCAGCGATACCTTGTCAAGTGTACAACTGTCCACTCACTGGAGCAGCAGACAATATACAAGCAACTGAGGACATTGTAAACTCAGGACTGTGGAGCGCAGCCAGCTGGTCGTTGTTGTAAGAGAAAAAGTACCGCATATTTACACTATAATACGTCTTTCTAAACGTTCAAAATGTCGTAGCAAGAAATAATTAAGTAATTGCAAATTTATTTTGTGGTGAATCTCAAACGAAACTAAGCAAACGATATTTTCGCATTTTGAAGACGAATTTACTGGGAAACTAAACTACAATCGCGTTTTGGAATGTTCAGAAAACCTCTTATTTAAATTAGCAGGTACCAGATATTTTATTCGAAACTTGTATAACCTATTTATTGTAAGTTAAGTAAAATCGAAATATAAAACTCAGCAACCCCTTAATCTGATACGAAGCAATTAGGTACATAAAAATACCCCAGAATTTTTCTAGGTTATAATTGCTGGAAATAAAAATAATTATTTATGTAGTCGAACGAATTACCAAAAATATAATTATGTTCTAATTTGTTACTGTGGCCAATAGTGTATAACAGTTTACTCTTCGGCGTATATTTAACAAATATTTAAATAAAACATTTCAGAAGTCTATTTTACTTGCAGATCAGAAGCAGCATTGGAAAACGACGCTGTAATGCAGTTCATAAGTAGCCCCAATTATTTTTGGTGAAAAGAATTTTACATTAATTTGTTTCAATACTTTATTTGTAGGGCCGTGAACTTTTGCGAAAATAATTTTGCCCCTGTTTGTTTCAGTGCCTTGCGTACACATCTGCAGCTCTACATCATAGTCAGTGATTGGATGTCTTAACTCTCACGTGACTCTGAGATTCAATCAGCAAATTACACACATGTGGTGTTCCAGTAAACCAGTTCTGTTTGGCATAGGCACTTATACATTGGGACACCAATGTTTTTTGAAAATATTTCCGCAGCAGTTTGTTTCAGTGCTTCATGTGCACAGCTGCAGATATGCTTCATTGTTATTGGCATTGTGTCTTCGTGGAAAGATGTTTCTCATTTGACTGCACCAATCAAAATAAGATTACTGCGATACTACACGTCCGTGATTTGCAGTAAAGCGATAAGAAACGTAACCGTTAAAAACAGCCTATCAGTGACCACGAAACAGAGTGTAAGTGTGTACGTAGGCATTGTAACTAATTGTTGCAAAATTCTTTTGACAAAAATCACTGACTCAAATTATTTGTTATGAAAAAATTAAGAGTATATAAATATACGTAGTAGTGCCAATGCCATGTAGTGATTGTTCGACATTTATACTGGGTTGTATTTGAAAGAGTGTTATTAAAATAACAGTATAACTGCCAAGCATTGCCTAAATTTCCGACGAGGGAGGGAAGACGAGTTGCAGAGTTTGCGTGGCGTATCGAGCCCTAACGAGCACACTCGACATTTACTCTCAGCAAGGAATGACCATCTCAACTTACGAGAATATGTCTTGAGAATGTTTGCACGCGACTAGGGACAGACACTAGGAAGTAAGGGATCCAATCACAACTCTGGGGAGAGGGCAATTAAACGCGAGATCTCTCAGAGGACTAGAACTCGACAGGTTCGAAGCGAGTGCAAGCGCTCTCCAAATCGAGATTAATCACTGCATCCCCGTCGCGGGGGCAACCGACAAGTCTCGGAAGAAGAGAACGCGGGAGAAAGACAGAGAGAAAGAAAATGAAGAGGAAGAGAGAACAAGGGACGCAACGTGGGTGATATCCTTCTCCGTCGGTGCTTAGCTGCTTCTGCTGATCCAGCATCAGAAGGAACTCCTGATTTTCGCGAAAACGTGTTTCAACCAATATGTTTCATTGCAATATGAGCAGGGCCATAAACATTTCGCGAAAGGAATTTTGCCCCAGTTAGTTTCAGTGCGTGCACAACTGCAATTCTGCTTCATAGTCAGTGATTGGACGTTTTAACTTTCACGTATCTTGGGGTTATACCTGTAACTTATAGACATGTAGTGTTTCAGTAACTTTATTCTGAATGGAGCACTCAAATGAGAGACATCACTTCACAAAGACACGCAGCCGATTTCCATGAGGCAAACTGGGGCAAAATTCTTTTCGCGAAAAGTTCATGTACTCCAAGACGCTGAGAATTATGAACCTGCAATCATTAACCATATAGCAGGGCTATCTACAGATGTGCAACACAGGCATTGAAACATAGCGGTGCAGATACCTTTTCGCGAATGTCAGGGGTCCATAAATAGTAGGTATTGAGCAGCTTCTTGAGTCTGACCTAAAATTCCACCATCGGGTAGTGATGATGGCTTTCACCCACCAGCAGGGAGATGGGCATGCCCTTGCTTGAGATGTCGAGACTGTGATGCATCGTTGTACTAACAAGTAATGACCGCTCGTGACATTATAATAGGTATTGACATGGGACATCACATTGCCCTGTCCTTATCCAGTCACTATTGTCCGTATCACATGCAATTACCAAAATTTACAGTTATTTTGGCAACACATATAACAGGGCTGGCGACACAAGAATGTTTTTAAGAACGCGTGTGTATATAAAACCTCGAAAATACTGACTGAATCATAGCCATTTCCCAGGAAAATAAAAACCAAAAATAATTCCTTCTATGGTGATAGGACAGCCAAGATATTTTGATGAGAGACAATGGTTTATCGTGGGGAAAACTTGACTGTTTTCTGGGTTCCAACGTAAGATCACTGGCATTTGCATGTATGTGAAGCTGTTATCCTATTCGACTTATCCATTTAGATTTCCGGTATTGTAATATTTGGTGCCTGTTATTGGCATGAAGACAACTACGTTGTGTCTGACGTACTATATAAAACCATCATTCGTTCTGAAAATTAAACTACGGCGTTTTCGAGGATATGTTGGCACAAAAAATTTTTCGCGACATACCATCATCTCTAATTATGATAACTGAGCAAAACAGCAAAACTTGTCAAGATCTTCCCTTCGCAGAGTAGACGAAAGCTGCAAACACGGTACTATAATAAATGTCAAAATTTGTCCTACGTAGTTGAATCAGACTATATCTGAGGAGGTCTCCCTGGATACAAAGTTTTGACCTTGGTTCTACTAATGCAAGTACACTAATCTGTGCATGTTCTACTGCTTTCTCACAGCCAGTACAGGGTCATCATCTGCCTTGGTGGTTGCGTTGCCAGAACACAGTACTGTCTGACAACTTCGTGAGATGTTTAAATATTTAGCTCTCAGGCCAGGTAGCATCAGCGAGACCTAAAACTACAACTCCGTTGCGAAAGTCAAAAGTTTAGTACTTAGGGACCCTTGTTTTTCGCGAAAAGAACTTTTCCCCACTTTGTTTCAGTGCCTTACGTGCACATCTGCAGTTCTGCTTCGTGTTCAGTGATTAGATATTTTAACTCTCTCTCGCCTTGCGATTCTACCGGCAAATCACAGACGTGAGGTGTTGCAGAAACTTTATTGGGAATTGGCTCTGCCATATGATATACGGCTCTTCATATAGACACGCTGGCAATAATTATGAAGCAGAATTGCAGATGTGCACCTAAGGCACTGAAACGAAGTGGGGAAAAATTATATTCGAGAAAAACCAGGGTACCTAATAATAATGATGGTTAGAAGTACTGAGTTTCGTGGATTTATTCGAACTGGTTGAACGGCAATAATGCATATTTCATCATCACATCTAGTGACTGGACGAAGCGTTTAATGACTGCGAACCAGTAATGTGTAATTTAATATATTTTGGGCAATGATGTATGGCACAACAACGAATCAGGACCAGCCATTGCCTTTGGAGAGCTAGAAGAAGTGTTAAAATAACCCTTCTTGGCAGGGTTGCCAGATCTAAGGCCGCGGCCTTATACTAAACACGGCTATAGATCTACCCGCTAATCACAGACGTGTGGAACTGCAGTAACTGTTGTTCTGATTGGCAGAGGTAAGTAAGTGGCACCTTTGCACAAAGACACGCTACCAGTAACCGCGTAGCGGAGCTGAAGTTGTGCATCTAAGGCATAGAAGCAAGTTGGGGAAAATTTTTTTTCGCGAAAATCACCGGCCTCTATCAATCAATGACCACGAATCAGGGATGCAGAAGCGTACGTAAGGCACTGAGACAACAAGCTGGTGCAATTTTTTTTTTTCGCGAAAATCAGATATAGATAGGGAGTAAAAAATTTTTGCAAATTGCTTTTAGATCATGCTTGATTTCAAACGAGTGTACGATTTTTTTACATCTAAGATTTGGTGACATCGCCCTGAAGAACTTGGAGCCAATAAAAACTTGATAGAAAACAAGGCTTGTACCCCATGTTGTCAGTTACTGGGTGAAACTTGCTACTCAGCAGAGCAGTAGACAATGAACAGATTTTCTGGCCTGAGTATACACAGGACAATAAATTCTAACGTGCAGGACATTGAACTCGCGTAATTTTCCAGTCCCTAGTTATAGGTATAACAAATTGTATACGTTGCTCTTTCGTATACACTTTCAATGGAACCTTCTTGACAAACTGTGTAGTTACGGTAAACATTTATAACGAACTTTGCATATTGTAGAGTCAGGTGCAGTGCTCCACAGCTAACCACTCTACTTCTGTTTAAGAGTCCGTGGGCCTGGCGCGTTAGTCGTGCTGTAGTGCGCTATGGAAAGTACTTCTTCTTGTATAACTATTAAAAATATTTAATGTGTTAATCAACGAAAAGAAGGCACACTTAAATCTGTGTTCCTATTGTTTTAAAAATGCTATTCGCTAGTTAAGCTTCTCAAAAGTGCTAAAAATGACTTTTTCACGTTGTTGTAGCAGAGAAATTATCAACCGTAATCGGAAAACTAAATCATAGAAACCTGCTGTGGCCTTTACCACATACTTTCCACGAATAAAATAACAGGGTCATCACTTGAAGTCACGTTGAAAAACTGTTTCCATGAAAACACTGTGCGCTAGTTTAGTTCTCCGCGCCGAGAGGCGATGAGGTGTTTGACGGACGTGTTACATTCGACTTACAGCTAAATAATCCAATCACAGACGATGTAGCAGAGCTGCAGATGTTCTATCCCTAGAATTCTTTGTGGTCTAATATAAAAATTATTTTGGGGGGAAAACTGACAGAATTCCTTTGTTATTGCTTTTTTTCTATTTGCGTGAGTGTTTTATATATTTTGTTAGTTTTCGTACTTTGTCATTCAACACAGGTTTGATCAGCAAGACATGAGCAATAGCGTATGTCCACAAATCAATAAATTCCCTTTGGGAACAATGTTTTTAAAGCGGATGGCATTTTTTAAATCATAGGGACACAGTTTAAAGTGTGCCTTTTTTTCGTAGATTAACGTATTGGAAACAGTTTTGATAGTTACACAAGAAAAAATATATTTCCGTACCACGATACGGCATGGCTGACGCGGCCGGTCCACTAACTCTTAACGCTTCTGCACTTCCAGGCATGGAATACGTCCACCAGGCCGCTACATAATGCCGGCGAGTGCAACAGGTTGCCACGCTAACAAGCCACCCAGTACACGTCCCACACACACGCACCTTCAGCTCGTGTTGCAGAAAGCCTGGAGCGAGTCTAATGCAAGTCACAGACGAGCGACAGGTGACCTCCGGTCTAAGGGGATGATTGCCTCAGTTTAAATACGAGGGGAGGAGGAGGTTTTGGCAAGCGTCGTTATCGCTTTGTCCTCTGTGCTTTCGATTAACCATTCCTCTTTGGGCGAGGCGATTTGCTTTGTGAGCTTCCCTTCGCTTTCCCAATCATCCTACGCTACTGTACGATTGAAACTGGAATCATGTAAAAAAGGGAGCTGAGTTAACAGAGGCTACATGGAAAAAAAAATCAGTGTTTAACAATGACTAGCCTGTTAAGTATTTGCCGGTACTATGTAAAAGGAGATTTTTGTATCCTTTCAGAGTAAACATAAACGTAGCATGATTGATGTTTTCAAACTACTAAATGAGAATTATCGTACACGTGGTACTGATTCATGTAATAGTAATGCGAATAATAACCTCACCGTATGCTAGTTGTTAGGTACGTGCATGTTATGTTTTTTAAAGTCGTAAACAGCAGTGGCGGCTCTAGGGTTGTTGCCAGGTAGGGCACAAGTTGCAGAGAACTGTGTAGTGTTATATGCTAGTTGACGCTACAACCACTGACACGCTGGTATGTAGGTGCAGCTTGTTGCCGACTGCTCACAACACAGTAAGTAGCCAGTACATATGCCATGGCCGTTGGTATACGGCGGCGCGTTCACACGAGTGTACAGTTCTCGGTAATTTGTGCCCTACCTGCCAACAATCGAGCCGCCACTGCCAAGCAGGTAGGGACCCATGATTTTCACGGAAATAATTTTGCAACAACTTGTGTCATTGACGTACGTACACATATGCACCTATGCTTCATGCTCAGTGATTGAATGTTTAAATTCTCACACGTCTTAGTGTTCTACCCGCAAAGCACAGACGTGTGGTGTCGCAATAACCTTGTTCTGATTGGCGCAGTCGAATGAGTGACGTTTCTGCACAAAGACAAGCTGCCAATAACCTGGAAGCACAGCTGCAGATGTGCACAACAGGTTATGAAACAAACTGGGGGAAAAATTATTCGCGAAAATCAGGGGTCCTTAGTCATACAAATACAGTGAGAGAAAGGTCTGTTCAGACAAACAAAATCTATTTGGCCATAGCCGTCTACGATAAAAGGCCACGGACTCCACGGACTTCGATATGGCAACGCTGCCAAGAAGGGTTAGTCTATAGCGCTTTGAGCTTTCCAATGATAATGGTAAACTTTGATTAATTTGTCTGTCCTGCATATCAACGTGCCAGGGAAAGCCATGAACTTTTCGCAATAAGTAGAGACACGATTATTTCGCGTACTATTCTAGGTCAGGTTGAACGTCAACAGCGTATACTTAGAGACACTGGAAAATCGCGAAAATGTTTAGCATATTCTCCAATAAACTATAGAATATTAACCGTGACGCGTGTGACCATTTTTGTGGCGAATCATACACGCTGCGTGTTCAAGCTGTGCAGTTCTAACTGGGCCTGTAGAATAGAGAAACAATGCTTCAAATAAACCATAGCCAAAATATATACAAAACATTCAGTGTTATAAACAGCATGTTGGAACCTAGCAAATAGTCAACTATTCCCGCGATTTTCCATTGTATCTACGTAAACTTCACTGGCATTACTGTGATCGGACAACAGTAGTTTCGACACATATTTTACGACTGCAAACCAGTGACAAATAAGGAAATAAATAGTTGTGAACTCAAGTGGTACACTCTTATACAAGAAGAAGCCAATGAATACTCGACTGTGGCCAGTGCGTGTATAGGACTGGGAAGTCTAAGCTGCTACCAGATGAATACGCGAAATAATCGTGCGTCTAGCAAGAAGTATTCTGCCCCAGTTTGTTTCAGTGACTTACGTGCACATCTGTAGTTCTGCTTTATAGTCAGTGATTGGATGTTTTAAATGTCACGTGTCTTGGGGTTCCTTCCGCAAATCACACAAGTGTTGGGTTTTGGAGTAATCTTATTCTGATCGGCGCAGTCAAGAGACATACGCCACTTAACAAATACACGCTGCCAATAACCTTGAAGTTGAGCTACATATGTAAAGTCAATGATTAGTAAGGACCCTGGTGATTCGCAAAAAGAATTTGCCCCACTTCGTTACAGAGTCTTACGTGCACAACTGCAATTCTGCTTCATGATTATTGGCAGCGTGTCTATATGAAGAGCCGTATATCATTTGTCTGAGCCAATTACAATGAAGTCTCTGCAACACCTCACGGCTGTGATTTGCCGGTAGAATCATAAGGCTCGAGAGAATTAAAATATCCAATCACTGACCACGAAACAGAACTGCAGGTGTGCATAAAAGACACTGAAAGAAAGTGGGGTAAAATTCTTTTCGCGAAAAACCAGGGTCCCTAATGATTAGGGATCCCTAATTTTCGCGAAAATTTTAGTATCTTATGTGCACACCTGCAGCTCTGCTTCAAGGTAATTTGCAGCGTGTTGTTTTGCAGAGACGTCTTTCATTTGACAACAACAATCATAACAAGGTTATTACACCACACGTCTGTGATTTGCGGGTAGAACACTAAGACGTGTGAGAGTTAAAACATACAATCACTAGGCATGAAGCAGATATGCAGACGTGTACATAAGACACTGATACAAGTTGTTGCGAAATCAAGGGTCCCTGCCTATAACTATGAAGAAAAACCTTATATGTATATGTAAGACATTGAAACACAGCGGTGAAATATTATTTTCTCCGAAACATTACTGGCACTATGCGTATGCCACGTAAAGCGCTAAATAAACTGAGGAAAAATTATTTCGCGAAAATGTCATGTCACATGCCATTGCCGTTGTAGAGCGCAAAATGCTGTTAAAAATCCCGTGTAAAATATACGGTAGGACGGAAACAGTCACCCCCACCAGCAATATGGCTTTGGTGGCCAGCAACGTGTCGTTATCGCGCACCGCATATCAGCTTAATGTGGCTACCTTGCTAGCCGGCAGTCAGGTCAATAGGAAACCTGCCGTAACGTGCAGGGGCCAAACATACACGGGGCTGATATCAACAGTCTCGGGTTCGCATCTAACGAACCGACACGTATTTTACGACTGCGTTAGTACTATCGATGCGAATCATATAATTCTACACAAAACAATTTAATACACCGCTATTTTAAGCGGTCTAATAAGTATAAAATAATTTCTCCTATGAAACACTTGTAAGATTTAAAACGAAAAACCTATATGGCTCATAAAATTGTTAATACTGTTATCTATTTCATGAGCCCCAATTTCTCCGTTTTAAATCTAACGAGTATTTCCGTTGGATAAGTAATTTGAATACTTTTTAGTCAGTTTTAAAAACGGGGTATATTAAAAAATCGTCAGTTTTGTGTGTGAATTTTGCAATGTTCTGATTTAAAATGTGGTATATAAATAAATTTTTAAATAATATATTTTTATTCTATTTTTTAAGTTTCAAGTCTCTCACTATTTTTACTCCGTATTATTATTACTGAAAATGTAAACAGACAAGAAAGCGTGTTAAAAAAGTAACAATCAGATAGCTACGGCTATTTAACCTGGGACCTACTTGACTGAAGATCGTACACAAGTAGAAGTACGTCAATTTCGTGGATTCATCTGGCAGCAGCCTAGACTTGTCAGTCCTATGCACCCACTGGCCACAATCGATGATCTATTGGCTTATAACCGTACAACCAGGTAGAAAGCGATAGCACTTCGCATTATTTCCTTATTTACTACTGGCTTGCAGTAGTCTAACGCGTTTCGTAACAGCCGCCAGCAAGTCACAGACATGACAATTAAGTATACATAATTGGCGTTCAACCTGACCTGGAATGTATCTGCCAAATTTACGTACCTCTATACATAAGTACCAGCCCTCAGACTGAGAATTAATGCTTGGGTCATCCTTATGGATAACCGCCTTGTCAAACATACTGCTACACAAGTGAGTTTGTATTCTAATGTTTATGTTTGTTGATTCCTCTCTATTTTTTGTACAAATTCGTATTCAGGTTTATTTGTACCTTAATTGAGCATTATTAAATTCACTTATAAATAACTATATTATCCTAATTGTAATGTAAATGGTAAAGTAACTACCAAAATGTGTATTTAAACCACGGAGTGGACACATATTGAAGGCTGGACAGTGTAACAAAACGTACTATTGTTTTTTTATGGTTGCTTAATTTTTTTGTCATGCATAAACAGTTCGTCGACTAAATTGTACATATTTTGATAAACAAGATTAGATATGTAGCATATCGTAGTTTGTTCTTATCTTTTTAGTAACGACGTAAGAGTTTATCAAAAATTCCATTGGCACGTACTCCACTGCAGTAGAAATAAATTATTTGCGCAACCACATACCACACTAAAATGATATTAAGAATAATCATCATACGGACCTAGTATTGTATCAATAAACACAAAATCAGGCATATGAAATGTAGGTTTTTATGTCTTACAGTTATAGAATATTGCAATTTATTTTTGAGTAACGTGCGGTAATATTATTTAAAATTGTTTCAGAATATTTCTTTCCGGCCATGAGCAAATAGCCTCTGGCAAAACTATTGTATGCCAAACTAGTATGTGTTTGTGATTAAATTGAGTATTTATTTAAAATCGAACGTGAATAAAGAAATATCAAAATCAGTGCTCAAATTAGTAGACGAGCGTGGAATTCAATCCCAGTGCACATACGACCACGAATAGAAGTACGTGCACATATTAACTGTAGGTTATGCTGATCACTACGAACGTATTCTTCACTGTCATTTCTGTGCTTAGACGACATATATATTGACACACACTTGACAACTGCAAGCCAGTGGTAAATAACCGTGTGGCTGTCACGTGCTACCCATTTGTACGATAAGAAACTAACGATTTGGCATTACATTGTTGCGAGTACATGCATAGGACTGAGAATTCTATGCTACTAACAGATGAACCCGCACCTATAGCTATGAAATGTACCTGTGGGGTAGATAAATACATGATGAAATATCTATTTGATATCTACGCGTTTTTTAAAGTCAGTATTGATAAAAACTACAAAACAACAATCCAAGATAATGATACTATCCAACTTTATGAGCAAACATTTACCTACGCTGATGCGTTTGTTTCACGTGATCTCTTGCGCAGCAGTTAAATGTACGACAATTTGGCGTCAGACATTGTTTTTTAAGATAAACGTTAAACGAGAAATATTTTTGCTTAGAATGCTGGCAAAAACTATTGTCTAGGGTTGCTGTAGTTTGATTACTGCAAATTTTCATCGATAAATCGGCAATTTAAAACCAATGCTTTTAGCGCTGATATTATGTATGCTCGCTTTTAAGATCCATGGAATGCCAGAAACACGGTCATAATTTCACCACTCGTCAAACTGATACATCTACACTACCGAGCAGTGCAAACAAGATATATCCACGCGAAATACTGTAATATTGCAACGATGTGAACAAACAGCTGCGGGGAAGGAAATGATTGATATACAGTTGGTAAAGGGCCTGTGAAAAGAGCAACGAGGCCACCAACCGTCCTAATAGATAAACACGTCATTGCCTAGAGGTGTTAAGTCATCACAGAGAGCTACCGTTCATTACTTCATGTTTGTAAATACGTCACATACGGAGGCCTGTGGTAATTTAGAAGGACGGGTTGGTTGATTTAGCTCATCGGGAACGTCATATAACTGTTAATAAGTAAGAGCAACGGATTGGTCTCTTAATAGATTTGAGCACAATTTTGTTTGAGTGCATTACGTGCACGTCGACAAATTCTGATATCATGTTAATTAGCAGCGTGTCTTTGTTGAGACACGTCACTTATTTGACGACACCAATCAGAATAAGGTCGCTGCGATACGACACGTACGTGATTTGTAGGGACACTGGTTTTTCGCGATAAGAATTTTACCCCACTTTGTTTCAGTGCCCTACGTGCGCATCTGCAGTTCTGCTTCGTGGTCAGTGACTGGATATTTAAACTTTCTCGAGCCTTGGGATTATACAGTGGCGTAGCGTGGATGTGTTCCAGGACGTGCGGTATTAGCAGCGACTATACGCTTTGAGCAGTTGTGTTGTTGCAGAGACCAAGGTGTATATATTATAGGTAGAGACATGCAAAATTCGCGTTATTTTGTGCTATACTAGCCTTCACTGTCCTATAGATTCTTCAACATGTTTCGTGCTTTTGTTGCATAGCTGTGGTGTCATTTGGCTGTGAGTGCCCTGCATACTAGGACTGGGAGACTTCTACTATTGTCCAGAAGATGTCTACTGCGAGCGTCACCAAATTCAGCTAATGGCAGACGACGTACGAGCGTACAGTACGTCGGAGCTCAGTCTTCTGATAGAAAATAACGCGAATTTTACAGGTCTCTAATTATGGGATAATTTCTACCTTGCCTCTTGTACACTACTGGCTGTGGAGTGTTCCTGACCATTCAAGTCATATGGTTCCTCAGACAACTCAGTGTTGTGTATAATCACTGCTGGGTACCGCACACCTTGGAACACTCCACGCGACGCCACTTATATTATACCGACAAATCACAGCCGCGAGGTGTTGCAGAGACTTTATTGTAATTGGCTCAGACAAATGAGATACGGCTCTTCATATAGACACGCTGCCAATAATTATGTAGCAGAATTGCAGATGTGTGTGTAAGACATTGAAACAAACTGGGGCAACATTCTTTTCGTGAAAAACTAGGGTCACTGATGATAACACATTATTGGGCCTGCATTTAGTTGATTCTTTATGATTGGCTCAGCGCTTTCCAGGAGGTGTCAAATAAGTCAATGACCAATGGCAGAAGTGACACAAATATAGAGATATTTGAAATCTAGCTTGTGCTTAAAAGACAAAGCGAATTTTTCAGGCCCCTTCTAATTATCAGTTTCACTATAGACCAGGTAGCACGGGAATCGTTCTTTGATCCTCTGGGCGACCGCTATTCGTCCGGAAACTTCCATGGAGTGATAAACCACAATGCAGCAACCAAATAAATTATGTATTCTGTGCTGAAACTTATTAACGATAATTTTCGGTCAATAAGAATACTTGACTATCGCGGAAAATAATTGGCACGCTATATTTCACTGTCCTACATGTATATCGGCAACCTTCACTTCGTTATGAACCGAGAGTAAACTTCGAGAAGTGATTTGTCATTTGACATGACAAATAAAATTATTAGGTAACTGCAAATGTCGTGTTATATTCTGGAGACATATTAAACTTCACCGACGTGTAGGCTACACATCAGAGCACAACCTTGTGAGTTTATTGGCAGCAAGCCTCTTCGTGATGTCGTCATTTAGGTGTGTGGCTGATATACAGCGGTTTGAACACACTATAATGGAACTTGTCGTTATGGGTCAGATACGTCCTTCACGGCATGCCGCCATATTGTCGGACAATAACCACAGCTACGATTTTATGGCGAAAATCTATTTGAACCAATATGTTTCTGTGCCATATGTACACATCGACAGCTCTGCTTCATGCTTCATAGGGGCCGCGGTGGCCGAATGGTCTGACCATTCGCCTCCCACCAAGGCGATTCGGGTTCGATTCCCGGCGGTGTCGAACCCCGGATTTTTGCATGTGGGAATCGTGCCATACTATGCCGTTTGTCGACGGGTTTTCTCGGGGATCTCCCGTTTCCTCCTTCCCTTCATTCCACCGCTGCTCCTTACTCACCTCATGTCATCCCTGACCAGCGCTAAAGACCTAGATGTTAAGCGCTGACCAATATATCTCAATCTGACATGGTCAGTGATTGGATGTTTTAACTCTCAGTTGTCTTGGGTTTCTACTGGCAAATCACAGACGTATGTTGTCTTATTGGTAGGGACTGAAAAATTTCTCGAATTCGTTGACTTGCAGGCTAGAATCCATTGTACTGCGCATACTCAAGCCCCGACTATTTGCCAACTAGCTGCTACTCAGCGGAATAGCAAACTGTGAACGAATAGACTGGACTTGAGTATGCACAGTACAATGGATTCTAGCCTACAAGTCGTTGAATTCGCGAAATTTTCCAGTCCCTAGTTATAGGTGAAATCAAATGAGAGACATGTCTGAACAAAGACACGCTGCTAATAACCATGAAGCACAGCTGCGGATACGCACGTAAGACACTGAAACAAAGTGATGCAAAAATATTTTAAGCGACAAAACGTAAGAAAAAATTTGAAGCATTTTGTAATAAATATTCAGTTGTTTTCCTTTCACGAGAAAACTCTTAATTAATTTTTACATTAAACATTTTTCCAACTAGCGATAAGCTTACGAAGTAGTTTAGATAATAATTTAGTTACTTTTATCAGTGCACAATACAAGATTTTAATATTAATGCTTTGACATCCTTTTTTTTTTCGGGACACCCGTATGCAAAAAAAAAATCATTAATCTAGTTTATTTATTCGAAAAAAGTTTTTCTCCTGTTGCTCTCAGTGACTGGGTGATTACAGTTAATACGCCTTTCGGAATTTAATGTGCAAATGACATACGTTAGGAGTCGTTATATTTTTGCTCTGCTTCGTTGCATTCAAATGAGAAACGCCTGCTCACAAAGGGAGATGCTAATAACCAAACGAGAGTATAACATTTTAACACATATTATTAATTTCTAGCTTCTACAATAAACATCGTCTGCTAAAGTAGGTGTCTACCAATCACTATCAGGCCCTGATTTTTGCGAAAATATTTTCACCTTGCGTTGTTTGAATACAGCTTGTGGACGTCTACAGTTCTACTTATGGTAATGGTAAAACTCAGTCACACACGCGAGCAAAATCGCTTCGCTGACCAGAACATGGCGGAACTGCCTTCCGCCAATTAAAACAGCTCCGGACAGCCAATAAGTTGCGAAGTTCGTCCGTATCAATTTAGCTAACGTCCAATCACTGAACGTCAAGCAGAGACGCAAATATGAAAGGCAGTAAAACAAGTTGGCACAGATTTTTTTTTAATAATCGGGGGGTTCTAACTTATAATGCGTCCCAAAAATCTGACGTTGAAAACAAATTAAATTATTCAACTGACACGTAGTAAAAACGCCTACGTTATCGAATGATAAGCTGATTTTGATAGAAAAGAAATACACTATGAAATAGTCACTGAATATAATTGCATTTCTGAATACAATTACTACGTAAACTCCATTCATAGATATATATAAAACGAAGATCATTTCAGAAGTTAAAATTCTCGACATTTATCCCATGATTCGCCGATGCTGAGAGTATAAATGTGTGACCCTGGTGAAATAAGAATCCAAGGAATATGAGTGCGTTTTCGCCTTGAGGACAGAGAAAATGATCACGTACTCAGCCAGCAGTTGAAGGCAAGACAATTCAAGGTCGTTTTCATGGGCGGCTGTAGTTTCACGGCGAGCTACATGCCAAACTTTACTTTTGCAGTGAGTTATATGATTTATTTTATTTGCTAAAGTCGCGTAAGGAAAATTTTTTTCTGTTCCATGCATTGACAAACGTAGGAATATACTTAATTTATGCAGCAGTGGTTGAGATTGCAAATTTATCAAGGTGGCCTTGCTTCAGGCTCTGATTAGAAATTTCCCTGTGTCCTGATTGTGTTGTCAGGAAGTCATGTAACAGTGAATCCATCTTTAGGTCTATTCTAACAGGATATTTCTCACATAAAGCCTACATGTTAAAATTGTACTTTACAAACCATCACTGTTCTAATTAAGTTTACTGAATCAAATAAAGAACCAGTAGAATTGCCTTCAACAAGCGACAAATTATGTTTGGCAGACAATTGTTAAGAACATGTTACAAATTATTAAGGCATAGTTATGCTACAGATATTCTTTCTAGCTTAACATTTTATTCGAAACAGACTTTAGTACTTGTGGCTTAATATAAAAAAAACGCTACGATGTAATAGTGATTATAACTCTCGCCTCCTACACAGCGATACTTGTTAGATTACCGGTGCACTTTCTCTGTAGTTTCGTATGTGGGAAACGTGACGGATGTTGTTGACTGCAAGTATTCTCGGGGCTCTCCCTTTTCCCTTGCATTCCGTCGTTACAACCAGACTTACTTCACAACGTACTCACAAATTCTGAAGACTTGCATGTAAAATACTAAATTAAATCTCCCTGATTAACCCCACTGGCAATCAAAATGTACGGAAAACTGATCACGAGAAATTTTGGAACAGGTTCGAAATTTTTGACTGCCATCGTCAGTGTGTTATAATTAAGTAAAAATTTTTATTCTCTTGATGGGTATTGTTGTCCTTATGTTTGCCTGTTTTGTTTTTGTTCACTTTATTATATAATTTTAATATCTGTTGTGCTATGCATGACCTTCGTTGGGTTTCGTCCAAAGGGAATTTTTTTATGTAATCATCTTTGGTGTTCATTACTCTTTCACATTGCAGATTTTTAGTTGACAATAATCACGGATCAACTATATTCGTTACGAAATAAAAAAAAACTGTAGTATTGCCATTTATCTCAAGTTAAAGTAATATCATATTTTGTTACCATAAAATTAATATACATCCAGTTGGTTAACGTTAGTGCTTGTTTGCAAATTCGCAATATCCTTAATTTGTTTACTAAATTTTCTTTTCTGAACTTTACATACTATTTCCTTAAAATGATCACAGAAGTTTTTATAGAGAGAGTTTATTCAAATGTGTAGATAAAAATTATGTCGCAAATGCATTATTTTGGTTAAAAAATGTTATGGTAATACGTACCTTTCCAAGGTACGTTACCATGTTTATGTAACTTGTTGCGTAATAAATTGCAACATTTATTTTCCTAATTTGACTGAAAACGCAGCCAAATCCATTTTAACTCATAGACAACATAAAATTGATGACTATGAACGTAAAAGTATTTATCTGGTAAGAATTCACTTGAGACCTAACATTTATTACAGAAACACTCTTGTGCTGCTTGCCTCTAGCATAAGCCGTATTATATGTGCTATCCCAAGGACATCCTGCATATGTAAAAATAAACCAGTGATGCCTAGAAAACGGAAACATTTTGGGATGTCAGTGGTATGTTTCCTAGAAACCATTGAACTGTGTATACTCAAGCCCCGATCAATTGTGCATCAGCTGCCACTCGCTGGAACAACACGCAATCAACAATAGATATGATGGTATACCACGAAAATATTTTGTACCAACATATCCTTGAAAACGCTCTAATTTCTTGCGAGATGTATGATTGGAGTATGTCCGTCCGACACAACGTAACTGTCTATAAACCAATATTGGACTTTAAATATTACGAAATCGGGATTGTTATTGGTGCAGTCAAATAGGGTAAGAGCTCCAAGTACATGCAAAAGCCAGTAATATTCTGGTAAGCTGAACATGTGTTGAAATCTACCAGTCAAGTTTTCCCGCGATAAACTATCATCTCTAGGGATTGTTATTGGTGCAGTCAAAAAGGGTAACAGCTCCAAGTATATGCAAAAGCCAGTAATATTCTGGTAAGCTGAACATGTGTTGAAATCTACCAGTCAAGTTTTCCCGCGA
>PNEQ01074406.1:0-18783 GCA_003012365.1 Medauroidea extradentata
TCTTTCGGTGCCGAGAGAAAGGACGTCGTCGACAAAATGGCCGACAAAATAGCCGACAAAATGGTCGACAATCCAAGATGGCCGACAAGATATACGACAAAATGGCCGACGATGGCCGACAAGATGGCCGACAAGATGGCGGCCAAGATGGCGGCCGAGGCACCGAGCACCGACGCCACGCGCCACCAAAGTGCACCCCCTATTCCCTACTACTAACAAGCAATACATTTTGTTATTTTGAATTACTTCACGTTCTTCATTTGTATGATGATTATCAAACAATATCCGTAGGACACATGTTATTGAAGTCTCGTAGACCGAACTCGGGTAAAAACTTAGCTGTGTAAGAAGCTCTGGGGATCTCACAGACTACAACCTTGGACCACCGCGGCCTATTATTTACCTGGAAATATGGCGTCAAGGTATTTTTGAACACGTGCACCAAAGTGCAGTGGTCCACTACCATGTTGCAGCCACATGTGCCGAATCCTTCCAACTTACTTCCTTAATTTCCTCTTGAGTGAAACTTACTGAAGTATTCCACCACATGTTTCTAAACTCAACACAAGATCTGCACCGTCAGAAAGAATCTTCTACAGTATTTAATAGGAAAAAAATTAATTAACAAAAAATTTTGCTATTACCCCTGATTTGAAGTTAAAGGCTGAAATAATGTATAATGAATACGATAGTTCTGATTTGAATTTTAAAAAAATCAGAAAAGGTCGTTGTTCATGTCGTGCATTTGAATTAAGCTATTCTTCCGCCTTTCCATTTACACCTCGTTGATAGTTACAACGTTTTCCATCGAACGTCGTCACAAATTCTTTACAATCTCCTTAGGGTTTTACTTTCTTAAAACAAGATCATCCTTAAGGACTTTTGATTCAATATATGGTCGACTTTTACACTGAGTGATATTCGAAACGAAGAATATAAAATTGTACAGCCAGATCGTTATGTAAAAATATTTAACGAAAATACTTTAAAAACAATGACTAATACTATTTGTAGCGGTTTAAAATATAAAAAATTAAAATCCAAGAAGATATAATAATCACAGGAAAATGCCTTTTTATTAGCTTATTAAAATTAAATTTCCTATAAATACAAATTAAAAAACTATCCTCTAAAATGTACTTAAATATTTATTAAATTTTTAAATAGTTTATAATACCTTTTCAAAGATTCATAGTTTTAGAACAGCAAGTAATTTTACCATTTAATTAGCAAAATTTCTGAATTTTTGTTGAAAAGTGGATTGGATTCCAAAATAACATTATTACTTTAATTTATTGTTTTCTTTGATTCTCTAAATTCTCTTCGTAAATTGTCTAATTATTTCGTAGCGTAGTTCGTATTTACATGTTGATATTTCTCTATTTTTTTTTCAAAAAGTTTAGAATTTCCTTCCTTAATAACGATTTTGCATTTAGAATACTTTTATTTTGATATTAACATAATGTTCTTTATAGTTTGACATCTCTTCTTCATTTTTTAATTGAGTTTTTAGATTCTAAAAACGTATTTTCAATATTTTTTTTTCCTTCCTTTTCAATTCCACAGTTTATTGCGCAGCGGTATACTTACAATTATTCATATAATCTGCTAAACTGATAAATAGCGCAGCAGTAAACTAACCATTAATCATATAATTTGTTGAACTGTTAAATTTAGGAATTATATAATTACATTTAGATAAAATATAATGAAATACTTTTTGAGCATTTTCTTGTTTTAAAGAATGAATACTACTTTTTCTATTTTCTATTTTTTTTTTTTACTAAGATTTCCTATTTCTTCGTTTTGGTGTATTATTTCTTTTAAAATATCATTTCTAGTCATTACAAGCCCTCAGAATTTTTAAAATTAAATATTCTTCTACTTTCATGTCAAGGTTTTGTTGTCTAGCAATTATAAATATTTATTTTTTCGTTTTATAATTTTATTATTCAATATTATCGTGCTAATAAATATTTGTTTAAATTATTTTTTTCTTTCAATTTTAAATCAGTAGACTTGTTCTCTAAACTAATCTTTCCTTTTAATAAGGTAGATTTATCAACACAAAATAATTGCGCATTTTACAATTTAATTCTTTTAATTAATGCTATTTAAAAGAAACACATTTTTCATATACTTATTTAACACAACATGCCATATCATTATCTGTGAAATTATAGTTGGGTTCCTTTTTGTGGATTTTCGCGGGATTCGTTTAAACACTGATCTTAAATGGTCAACATCTTCACCTGACGTGCCCCTAACGTGAACGCAGACAGGAGTGAAAACAAAACTAGCTATAGAATATTTTTATTTTATTTTAAAAGGATATACAGCTAATTTATTAAAAACTAAATTATATATACTGTAGATGTATACGCGTGCGCGTGTATGTATGTATGTATATATATATATATATATATATATATATATATATATATATATATATATATATATATATATATAGGGTGTAAATGAAAGTATGTTACAAACTTCGTGCGGTGATTCCATATCGAAAATGAAGTACAGTTACGTAAGACGACTTTTCGCTTAGCACACTTCGTAAGGGAGCAATACGCCCTAGAAAAACGAATTTCAAACTAGTTTATTGGTACAAAATCGTAAACAACATAACATTAAATCATAATTCGCCGGATACTGTGTTCTGCAAACACTTATCGACAGTCTGTGAAAAATGTGTTTCGAATAACTTACACCGTCATCAAAATAATGGGGGTGGTCACCCCCTTTCCGGCTTAGACGTTGGTTCCATCAGATTTTATGGACATGCAATGCTATAATTTGTATCAAGAGACCCCGATGAACAAAAAAGTTCGTCTTGTTGTTACACTGTAAAGTGAAGCATGTCCGAGAAAATGGCCAAAATACAGTACGTAGATTTAGTGGGCTGACACTTAGGCAACACACAATACACCGAATGATACGGTACTGAAAACAAGTGTAGCAAATACTTTACTGTAATTAAAACGTTCACAGCCGCATAAGTGATACATGTTTACATGAATATCACTATAAGCGCTCGAATGTTCGGCCACCTTCAGTAATACATGCATTGCAACGATGCAACAAGGACAGTCGCACACGCTGGAACACGTTGGCATTCGTCCGTATCACTTCGCCTGCTGCAACGATGCGTGCGACGAGCTCCTCGGCCGTGTCTACTGGCGTCTCGTAGACAAGGTTCTTCATGTGTCCCCAGAGGTAGAAATCCAGGGGTGATAGATCAGGAGAGCGAGGAGGCCACGTGACAGGTCCTCCCCTGCCTATCCAGCGTCCTGGAAATACTTGATTGAGGTTCACGAACAGCACGAGCATTGTGAGGTGGTGCCCCATCGTGTTGTAGCCACATGCGGTCACGTATCAGCAGCGGTACGTCCTCAAGCAACTCGGGCAGAGTGTATTGCAAGAACCGTAGGTACACGTAGCCATCACGACGTGCTGGTAACATGTACGGTCCTACTAAGGTATCATTGACTATGCCTTTGCCCGCCCACATGTTGACCGAAAACCTCTCTTGGTGGAATCGCACAACCCTGGCATGTGGGTTTTCTTCAGTCCACACATGACTGTTGTGAGCATTGTACACACCATGACGTGTGAAAGACGCTTCGTCTGTAAAGAGAACATACCTGGGAAACTCTGGGTCACGAGCTGTCTGTTGCAAAAACCATGCAAACAAATCATGTCTGGGCTGATAGTCACGTGGCAGTAACGCTTGCTCCCTACATGCGCGATAGGGGCGTAGTTGCTACTCATGCAAGACATTCCACACTGTTATGTGTGATGCACCCACCGCATTTGCAATAACACGGGTACTTCTTGACGGTTGATCCTCGACTCGGGCGAGAACTTCCGCTTCAAATCGTGGTGTCCGCATTGTTGCATGAACACCACAGTTCCGGAAATGTGGCAGGAGAGTACCTGTATCTCGAAGACGCTGGACGATTCGTGCAAAATTGTATGTGCTGGGTGCCGTTTGTGTGGAAATCTTTCACAATACATTCGTGCAGCTAACCTGCCACTGCACTTAGCTTCACCATAAATCAATATCATATCGGTAAGTTCAGCATACCCGTACCTTTCCATGCTCACTGTCTCACGGACGTTTGGTTTTGATTGCAACCCAGTTATTGTGAATAGTATGACGAGCCCACATATCCCGGCACGTCAGAGTGTACCTCGTCGCAGTCTAATGGGTACTCCGGCATGCATTACACGCTAAACGGAGGAGGACGTGGGGAGTGTGCATGTATCAGGGCCAAGCCTCAGACAACTTACTCTGAGTTCAGAACACAAAACCGTCTGTTCATCACGGAGGGAATGATATTGAAAAATCTCAATGGTGACTGGCATACGTAGAATTGTGCGCTCCAATGTTTACCCTTCTTACATTACACGCATACTAATTTGTGTACATTACATTGTTCACTTCATTTGGTTTCGTACTACTACTGTGCAGAATAATTACACGTGTGCAGTACATTTCTATATCCCCGCAACATTTACTAACAAATTCGTTCTGCTACACCAGCCATCTATCAGTAACTGTTCGTAGCTCATACAACGTCGCCCATGACGCGTTGTAGGTTTGCAAACTAGCGTGGGGTTCGCGTTTGTTACTAACTACCGCGTCGTTCAGCCACACCACCTGTGTAGTACGCGTTGCCTACGTGGCAGTCCCCTAACACTGTCTTGCCCATTTTCTTGTAAATGCTTCACTTTACAGTGTAACAACAAGACGAACTTTTTTGTTTATCGGGGTCTCTTGATACAAATTATAGCATTGCATGTCCGTAATATCTGATGGCACCAACGTCTAAGCCGGAAAGGGGGTGACTACCCCCATTATTTTGATGACGGTGTAAGTTATTCGAAACACATTTTTCACGGACTGTCGATAAGTGTTTGCAGAACACAGTATCCGGCGAATTATGCTTTAACGTTATGTTGTTTACGATTTTGTACCAATAAACTAGTTTGAAATTCGTTTTTCGAGGGCGTATTGCTCCCTTACGAAGTGTGCTAAGCGAAAAGTCGTCTTACGTAACTGTACTTCATTTTCGACAAGGAATCACCGCACGAAGTTTGTAACATACTATTATTTACATCCTGTGTATGTATATATATATATATATATATATATATATATATATATATATATATATATACACACACGCGCGCGCGCACACACACAGACAAAAATACTCAAAAACAAAAACCATACTATCGGCCGGCAAAATTTAAATTAATACGACGGCTGGATAAATTTTAAATATAGTCCTGCAGAACCAAACAATTTTTATTATGCAAATTTTATTTAAATTATGAAATTAACATTTAAACGACCATCTGCTCCAAAAATAACTGCAGATAATAGCTATTATAAGTTTTAAAATATTTTTGCAATTTTTTAAATAGTTAATTTTATTATGAAATAAATGAAAAATTGCTTAAAGGAACAATATTTTTTATTACATAAAAGAATTTCCGGGATCTTTAACGTCGAAAATTATTCAGCATGTTTCCATTAAAGAAAACGCTAATTACGTGTAAACATTACATTCTCCCTCCCCCCCACGTGCCGTCATTTATTTCAAACAATGGCAAATAACGCATATATTTTTTTTTAACCAAATGCTTTGAAAAAAATTGAAACTGTGTACAGTCATACGATACACAATTTTGCCAGAGCGATTTTAAATACAATACACCGTTTGCTAGCAAAAAATTATTTTGCTTAATTTTGGCTTATTTTGACAACAAAACATGTGATATTGCAGGAGCAAAAATCAAAACATCCGTTTGGTGTATTGCAACAGAAAAATTTAGATACAAACGATGATATATAAGAGTTAAAACT
This sequence comes from Medauroidea extradentata, assembly GCA_003012365.1. Lineage (NCBI taxonomy): Eukaryota > Metazoa > Arthropoda > Insecta > Phasmatodea > Phasmatidae > Medauroidea > Medauroidea extradentata. The sequence goes on from PNEQ01074406.1 coordinate 5,885, forward strand.
GCCAGAATGAAATTTTGATATATCTATTAATTTGCGTAAAACATTTTTTAAAACCACTGCAAAACTAAAGAGAGAGGCCTTAACTACAGTGTGATAAAAACCTGGCACGTAGGCAACACGCACAACTTCGAAGAACTAATGGTTGCGGGTTATCAATGAGACAAGTAGCAGAAGGAAGGCAGATAAACGTCGACACATTTGATAACGTAAATGGTAGTAAATTATCAGTATTTTATTTTACAGCTGTATCTATAACAGGATGCAAAGTAAATTCGCACTGTAAATAATTACATAATGAAGTACAATACTGTGGTATAAATTAGCCTTACATGAGACGCTCAACTGTCGGCCTCCAACAGTATGGGTAAGATACAAAATGCAAAGTTATTTTTTTACCAGTTTTTGGTAGCCTTTGTGCCAACTGTTTGGAGTAAAATGCTGGTCAGGGTCATCGAATGTCAAGCGTAAATGAAGCGGGTAGATGCATGGAATGAGAGGAACGCGAGTCATCTTATCCAAGATGGTCTGTAGCTGCCTAGGATAGAACGCAGTCGTTGCATTAGTTGCTGGAAGAGGTTCCACTTGAGATTCGACACATGTGGCTGCAACATGATGGTGCAACACTGCACTTGGTGCACGTGTTCGAGAGTACCTTGACACCAGATTTCCAAATAAACAATAGCCGCGATGGTCCAAGATTGTAGTCTGCGATATCCCTGTGCTTACACCGCTAGGCTTTTACCTGAGTTTGGTGTACAAGACTTCAATAACATCTGTGTGTCCTACGCACAACACTGTTTATCGGAGACTGGCTATCACTAGGTAGCATATGTGGCGAGTTTTTAAACAATAGGGCTCTAGAAGACGATTATTTACTTAATGGCTGATAAAGTCTACAAAATAACAGTTGTTAGTGCTGCCGAAGTTACAAGAACCGGTATGTTTGACTGTGTTCGGCAAACGTGGCATCGTCGATGTAAACTTGCAACAAGATGACCGATTTTGTTACGCATATCATACTGCTCCGTTACGAATGAGTTTTTGCTTCAGATATAACTAAAACGCCTTAATGAAACTAACATAGAATACCTTGCATACAACTTAAATGCAACTGTGATACCTTACCTCTAAACAATCACAAGTATTGTCAGCACGGGATGAAAACAAACTTTAAAAATACTGAACTGTATCTTAAGGCATCAATAAATAGTCATCTAAAATCTCGACGTCCAGTTATAACAAGGACTGTATCCTGGCGATGATGATACAAAGGTTTGGATTATGCACAATAATTCTGACAGATACGAAAGAGGATAATGCGAAGATTATAATTAATTTACACTTGATTATTATTTCCTATAGTTTTATAATAATGTCGTAATTCTATAATAATAAAACAGTACAAATGTGTATAGGTATATACCACTGTGAAAATAGGCCCGTAATATTATTTGACATGCAAGAAGAGAGGTCATTAGAGAAATAGAAACCATACGAAGGCACAGAGAAAATGTGTTAATTAGGTAACACCTACTCACAGATTTATAACCTCATCGTGTTTATAACTGAACTGTTTCCTTATTAATAAATTTTATAGATGATATTTATAATTGTTACAATCTGGTGCCAAAACCGGCTTTACAGTAAAATACAGGTTTGGAGGATCACCGCAAGAAGATGATATCTGATTTAATAAGTGTACTTGATATTTTGTATTTTGATAACCTGCTAGTATTCACTATCCGAAGGACCAATATCCAGTTTATGTGCATTCTGTAAATTAATGTATTTATATTTCCTTTTTCTAAATTTAAAGAATACTGCCACAAGTCCTGGCATGCTACACGCATTACACGCGGGAAAAGAAAAGTCTAACACCACAGAGATGTACTTCTAGTGTGCTTTCAGTTTGCGAAGACCGAATACACTGTTCTCGTGCGACACGAATACCCCGCCAGTTTAACAAATACCCACCTCGACATAAGCGATTCAAGACTCGCATAAACAAAAACCTAGCATAGGTGACCAAAGTGAGCACTATTGAAACCGTAGCAACTGTTTCCCATTAATACAAGGCATGGGTTCATGCCGCTTTTTAATACAAACAAAACAACCTTAAACAACAATGTACATAGACTGGAACGTACACATAAGTAAACAAACGAGATCGCAATGAATAATATTTCTTAATTATAATTATAGACAAAGTGGTCGTCAGAAGTTTATTGCGAACCGCGTATAGATGGTTTGCGATAAGCGCGAAAGAAAGACCAGCTATAGGATATGTTGTATTATTTCCAAGTATTGTATTTTAAGTAAGTCATATTACTATGGTTCGAGGCTTATGCATCCTAACAGTAGTAAAGTATTACAGTAAATAAAATTGTAGAACACTACATTCTGGCTCTCCACTCGTGTGAATTTTCATTTCCAGAATTTTCTCACATTATTTGGCAACTAGGGAAGTTATGAAACCTGATATAGTAGTTGATGCGATAGTGTTTAGTTCACCGCGAGCTTATGCCTTGCAGAGAGCCTACATGAATAGAGTATCACCTTTGCACCTTTGCTTCAGAATTCTCGAGTGTTGTACTTTCAACAAGATGACCTCTTGGTGCCACCACCAACTTTCCAGGCCTCCGGCATTTCTTGGTCCTAGTTTTCAGAGCTGTTTCTCGTAACGCGGAGAACCTACCAGATAAGTGCGCATCCTACCATTTTGTTCAAACGAAACTTGTTCATTATATTAGTACTTCGTAACAACTGGGAACATTTGCAACTGAAAATCATCTCGTTAACTCCCACTGAATGTAATGTCCTCCATGTGACTCCGGAATATACACTGAAAATTATCTTAGTGTGATGAAATGTAATGAACCAACTCCATTCTAAGTTTTGCGGATTATACACTGCTGAAACTGGACGTGAATCTGAAACAGTGTAACCATAAGTAAACGAAACATGTTATCACTGAAGACTGCGGAGGGTTTCCAGACAATTAATGTAACAAAAGAAAAAAGAAAAAAAAAAAAAAAAAGAAAAAAATTCAATCAAAAGACATTTTGAACGAAATTTTTCTGCCAAATGAGAAAATTTGCGACTTTTATAATTTTTAGTATGTAATATCTAAATTTTACTTTCAAGTTTATATTTAAAAAAAACATTATTAGAAATAATTACTTTTATAATTCTTTATAGCGTAGGATAACACTTGTTTCTAAATTTTATACACTATGCACATCCCTTTTTGTTTAAATTTGAAAGAGTTAATATTAGTCCATTGCGAATTTATTTAACACTGATTCCCCCATTAGAAAACCATGGCTGCAAGTACAGAGCACCCTCAAGAACCACAGACAACTGATGCGACGAAAACAAGACTGCACACAAGACAGGACAACACCGCGATGACGTCACAGGAACAAGGCAAGAAACAACAACAGAGAATAACACAGTAGTTTTCCTTAGACGAGCTGGTAGTTTTCTTGGATAACACAATACTGCAAGTCGCACACATTCGCTTAATCGTAAACCATGTCATAAACATATGTAGGGTTAGTAAAGACATGGTAACGACATGTAACTCAGAATCCTCATTTATACATTTGCGCCACTGAAAATCCACTAACTGTTCTTGCCTTCGGCCAAGGTCACGTGTATGAGAGGAGTCCGGCGTAAATGTTGAGTCGGCGGCTAGACTAGCGAGATATGCCTATCGCTAGGGACCCTGTTTTTTCGCGAAAAGAATTTTGCCCCAGTTTGTTTCAGTGACTTACGTGCACATCTGCAATTTTACTTCATGATTATTGGCAGCGTGTCTATGTGATGAGCCGTATCTCATTTGACTGAGCCAATTACAAAAACTTTCCTGCAACACCACACGTCTATGATTTGCCGGTAGTATCTCAAGGCTCGTGGCAGTTAAAATATCCAATCGCTCACCGCGAAGCGGAACTGCAGATGTGCTCGTAAGGCACGGAAACAAAGTGAGGCAAACTTCTTTTCGCGAAAAACAAGGGTCCCTACCTATCGCCCGTCCGGCCCGATATAAGAATGACGTTAGGTGAGATAAGTGTGAACTAGCAAGGGAATGAAGGAGGTGAAGGAGGTGGGGGAGACAGGAGCTCCCTGAGAAAACCCACCGGCCAACGGCAACGTCCGCCACGTTTCCCTTATACGAAGAATACAGGCCCCGACCCACCGAGGATCGAACCCGGATAGCCTAGGTGGGAGGCAAGAGGTCTGACTTCTCCACTGCAGCCTCCCATTTGCACCACTACGTTATTTCCAAAATTCAGACTTTAGTTAACTATGGTATCCAAATAACTTATCTAAACTAAGCCAGGGATTACGATGACTTCAATTTCACTTGTCACTTAAACACTTTATCACGTTCACATGTACGTAAGATATGAAGAATTGAGGTGTCATAATACGATTCTTCAAGTAAGCACGCAATTAAAAATGCAAGGAAAGCGTTCGTCGTATTGCTGAGTTGAGAATATAAAACCTTGAAATTAATACTGTCGAGAACAATTCACAAAACTGCAATATCATTTGTTGACTCTAATAATCAATGTAAACTTCGATAAAGAAATTATAATTCTCAGAATAATTTACAGTACGATCCCTCGAAACTGCCATACACGACACTCGTTTAAAACATTGAAGGTTATGTTGCAGGTTACAGGCAACCCTGATATTTGTTATTTTCATGTTTTTTTTTTTTTTAATTTTAAGTATATTGTTGTTTAGTTGTAAGTTTAATTTAGTTGAGAATAATGCAACGATACAAAATATAAAAGAGATATTTATAAAATGCCGAAATAATATAAATCTGTAAAATCGGACTTTTTTAATACGACCACTAGGTACGCTAATTTCGTAACAACTTTATTTTTAAAACAATTTGAGTAAAGTCATTAGCTTCATTATTTTAATATCAAGTATGGAAACAACAGTTCATTTGAATTTAATTTTAAGATATGTCGGGACAGTGTATCATAGACCTAGGAACACAATAATCAATTATTATTAATTAGCTCCATACATTTTACTTCAACCATTACGTCCAAATAATAAGAAGTTAGCGGTGCATATGCATATTGCAACAGTAGTAAAATTCATGATTTTCATGGTAACTATGTAGGCCTATACGATTTTTGATGGTTTTATCACTACGAACAAATGCAGTATCATAAAACCAGTTAAGAATTGTTTGGTCGTTAACGGCAGCACTCTGAAATCCTTCGTAAATAACAAAATTTGTCTAAAGTTCAAAATCACGTACCAAGAAAATCGTACGCACGAAAAAACAGCAAAAAATACAGGCAAAAATAACGCGGCACAACACAAAATATTAGTACTTTGAAACTGTGAATGGTCGGGAATATTGCGTGCTTATTTCACGTATCACTCTTAACTTAAAAGCTTGGCACTGGCAACCTTACGTGTAGCATGTGTAATGTGATAAAGTGAAATGTGAAGTTATTGTAACGCCGGCCTGCAACAGGAAACTGTCGATAAACATTAACATTACTATTATTTCAGATGGAATAGAACACTTATCAGCTCGAAGACGAAGATTCTGTTCATCTAAATCCAAGCGAAGTTGTAAATATTTGCAGATGTTGCAAGTCATGCTGCTGTTTCCACGACGCAAGACATACGCACTTTGTTACACATTCCACTCTATTTTGTCCAACCTCCAGCCTAGTTTACTTACAAATTAAATATGAGGAGCAAACTTTCAAAAACAAGACATGACCAGGTCCACAAAAATCTGGAAATGAGTTAATATTTTCTATATAAGGTGGTGAGTTTCATACGAGAAAAAAAACAGGTTCCATTTAAAAATCTGGCGAAAATGTGTGTTTTGTTTCAAACCAGATATGCCCACACCACTGTATTGTTGCATTCAAAACATGGGCACAGCAGCTGTTATAATATAGTGGAAGGCGCCGAGTTAATAAATCACACATCTGACCAGTTTATTACTTTTAAAGCCAGACAAGTCCATAATATTCATTCTGAACCAGGCATTGCCATTTATTATTTACTAACGAGAATGATTTAATATTTACATGTCACTTTCATAACCATAACGTGACATTTCAGGTGACGCACAACACTCAACCTACCATAATTCATTTTCGTTAAGGGCGCCGCCTACCTGAGCGTTAGAGGCCCTGCAGTGACGGAGACATAAGGTCGACCTTGAAGCGCGTATCAAATGCCGCATCGCCACAACGAGCCAAGCGCTGAAATAGCGTAAGCTTCCCGCCGAACCGTGTTTACTGTGGGACTGTCAGCGACAACACTGTCTTTTTATCGTAAGTTATGAAAAGTAAAGGTTCGCTCTAAAGGCCTATTTTATTCAGAGGCTTCCGAAAATGAATGCTCTTACATACAAATCGCCGTGAAAGCACCAATTCAGCCATTTTCGCACTCAAAAAAGTACTGGTTAGGAACGAAAGTAGTGTGTGGCAAATAAATGGGCCTGTGTAAGGGTCTTAAATGCTAACCGAGTGAAGAAACGTGGAATGGTTTCGCAATGAAGTCAGGATTCTTTAAGGTCTGCACGCCTCTTAACGATCCTAGTAGGCACCGCCCTTAAGTATCCCAACATATAAGTTTTTTTTTTCCTGTTAAATTAGATAATGAGTACGCAAAGTACAAAAGTCAACACAAAATGCACATACTGAAAATTGCTGGTTTTGTTAAGAGCCAGTGTGCAAAAGTAAAAATACAGCAGCTCCATACAACTGTTTATGCGAACATTCTGAACAAATGATTTTCCCGGGTAACGCATTTCTGGGGCACAGTTTCTGATCCCGCAATTTCGTACATTTCAGATTCCGGCACATGAAATACATCAAACAAACGTGCCTCTAAATTTAACAAAAAATGTGTTGCCCAGGATTGCTATTTTTTTTCTATACTGGCTTTCAGTGGACGCTTTTCTGAGTGTTAATTTATGTTACAAGCACTCTTAAAAACACCCGTTCAAAACATAACACAAACACGAAAAAAGGGACGATTAAGTTATGTAAACTGGTGTATACTGTCTGAATTTGCGATCTGAAAAACATAGCGTCCGTCCTAGTAGAAATGTACTCTGTCAATAAACTAAAATCGCAGTGTTCAAATATTTCAAATAAACTGTACATCGATACTGGGACAGCTCCACAGAACAAGGGGAAGATTGCCAACAATAAGCCTTCTGCCGCAACAATACTCCACAAATTAAACAACACATATTTATTATGTGATGTTATATCGTGCTCTATGCACAGTGAATAGATGGACAGTTTTATTCCGCCACACAACTTACAGTTATCGCCCTGGAGAAAAGTTTGGCTGGAAAGAAATTGTCGTCACTACCATCTCAACCTATCCGTCGATCAACTGCACTATGGGGCACGCGGAACTTGCGGTCGAGAAATACAAAAACATTTAAGAGAATGAGCTTACTGTACAGTATCCCACAGTTCATTACACTCGAAGGTTTTCTGTAATAAATCACGCTAGAGTGTATGGAAACGTGCGATCATCACAACAGACACAAAGCGTAACAGTTATGGAAATACTGACGTAGATCATATATAGTTCATCGCTCGCTGGGATGCGACCACTTCCTACTGGTGATAACAAATTTCTTACGAGACACGGCTTAAGAAATTTGGAGCAATTTTCAAGGAGACATACTATAAATAAATAGCGGTTAACATTAAATCATGGACACGGCAAGCATAATAAATTCAAAATTAGTTTTAGGTATAGGTCAAGTTTGGATGTCCAAGTAACATCTAATTCAATAACCGATTTTTTCCCGCATACCTATTAACAGAACTACAACAATCAGGAGTGAATCTACTTCTTTGTTATGGGAGGGGGGGGGGCGACATTCCTTAAAAGGTACATATATCCCACGAAACAAAAAACGTGGGGTCCGGGAGTCTTATCCTAAAAAAAAGTATTTTATGGTGCAAAATAGTGCTGATTTAGGAGTTTTCTAGTCAAAAAATTAATATACCACATTAAGAAGCATGGACAGGTACCCTGTCGAGTGGACGACTGGAATACTCAGTCGTCAATTAAATCTAAACTACACATCAAAATTAGATGAGATTTTATTGCCGAGTAGATATTTTATCAGCGGACGTTTATTTGCGATAGTATGCTTTCCTTTCGAGTAAGAATTTAAAAACTGCTTTTAGAAAAATAAGGGCTTGAAACCACAAAATCTACAAAAATAGAAAACTGTAATTTCTATAGTTTTTAATAGGATAATATGTAAGCTTCTATAATAACCGAAATTCAAAAATACTCGCGTATTCGTTTTAAAATAATTTTAACATCGGCAAACCTCTCGCGCACAGATTTTCGGATAGCAACATTATTTACAAATGAAAACGCGAGTGTTTTTAAAATTCGGTTACTATGGAAGCTTACATATATGATCAGTTTTCCATTTTTGTTTTGTGGTTTCAGTGCTATATAAATTAACGTCCGCTGATAAAATATCTACTCGGTAAAAAATCTCATAGAATTTTGATGAATAGTTCAGAATTTATTGACGATTGAGTATTCCCGCCGTCCACTCGACATCCACCTTTCCATACACCTTTAAGTAATAAAGGGTAAGGTAAACTATGCTTTTAAAAACACTTGTACTGATACAAAAAAAATTGGGTACGTTTTTAAGCTTCTGCTTCTACAGGCCTACATAATTGTGTTAGTTAACTAATAAGCAGATATTTATTTGCCTGAAAACTGCAAGTTTTGGTAAACATTATCATAGATAGGGCTAGGAAAAATTAGCAAGTTCAGTGACCTGCATGCTATAATCCAATATCCTATGTATACTTAAGCCCCGTCTATTCGTACATTGTCTGCTGTCTGAACGAGTAGCAGGTAATGGACGACTGGTAGGGCTTCGGTATACATAGGATAATGGATTCTAGCATGTTGGTCGTTGAACTCGCGAAATATTCTAGCCTTAATTATAGGTCTGGGGGAGGGGTTGCCCTCTACCCCCTGCACCAGCCCCCGATGGCTAAGACACAGCACGAACACTAACCTACGGCAGTGAAAGAGTACGAGTTATATTTGTTGAACTATACATGTCAACAATACATCCACACATAGCAAACAAACGTTTCAGGCTGTTCATCGTGAAGCGAGTACTTCCATCCAACCGATTGGTACCTTTCCTCAACTTCTTACAAACATAGCTGCGTACAGATTCCACAGACTGAAATGATTCTTGACGAGGAGGCGTTAGGAAGTGCTCACTTGACAGTAAACAGCCTATATACCTCTCAGTTAGTGTAATACCGTGCGTCCTCCGCTCCTGTGGCAGTTCTCCGTGCTGGCTCGTCTTCCACAAAGATCCCAACTGACAGACGTCTTAACTGCGAGTCACATCTGGATACAGTGAGCAGAGCAGTTTACAATGTTTACGCGGCACGACACGCGGTCTTTCAGGCGCCCGCGTGTTTGTATTCGCGCGTAGTTATGTGAACGACCGCCGGAGCGCGCCATGTTCCTCAGTGCTGAAGTGCGGCCTACTCGTCTCATTTTATGCGACTTCGCGGCTAAGGCTGGGTTCACAAGAGAAAACTTTAACAATAACGCATACATAAGATACGAAAGAGAGTTATTCAATACGATGGTTTACATTAAAACAATTTAGTTCGTGGCGTGGGTGGGGTTGTTTACAATAAAACATTTTAGTTCGTGGCGTGGGGTTGAATTAAGCGCTAAGGGCTCGGTCTACTGTAATTTTATCGTCATGTTTTTATTTTCATATTGGTACCAGATATTTTTTTTTCTTGTATTAGACACAAAATGTGACAAAATTTTTCTCTCACAAATTTTTTTTATCTCGCACAGTTTTTGCGTAACGGCTCGTTGAAGCCAAAATTTACATGTTTTCGTTTTAAGAACGACACTAAAACCAACTCACTTACCAACCTGAAAAAAAATTCATAGTGAATAGCGATGTTGTAGGCTACAAATTCCGCTATGCTAAACCACAAACTAAAATAATTTTGTATTAAAAAAAAATCTGTGTGTAATCGCTGGTAGCATGTAGCAAGTAAAGCGTAATTCGTTCATTTTATTCCAAATGTGTTATTGGCTGAACGTTTTCAAGGCCGTATCTGGTAATCTGTGCTCCAATCGGAAAGTGACAAAAATTCACACGCGTTTGAATTCCAACTCATCCTGAAACGAATCCGCGAATTTCACGCACCTCTAACTATGCGAGATAAGAAAATTTCATAAGAGCCAATGTTAGTCACATTTTGTGTCTAAAATAAGAAAAAAATAACTGGTACAAACAAAAATTAAAAAACATGGTGATGAAAACTGGGTTAATATTTATGCCGTTTTTTAGTGTTTAATTTGTTTAAATCCAGAAAGAGAGCGGATATCACAAAACCGTTACGTAGAAGTGCTGGAAACTGTTTGTACTATGTAGCCTAATTATTTCAAAGCATAAGTTTATATCGTGTTGGCTAATTATCGACTTAAACAAATTTTCTTGAAGCAAATAAAAATTATAAAAACATAAATTACTAAAAATTTAGGCTTCATAGTAAAAACTATTTCCAGCACTTCTATGTACCAGTTTTGCGATATCTGCTCCCTTTCAAAATTGAAAAAATAAACCTTAATATAATATAAAAAAAAAAAAAAAAATAGGGACCCGAGACTTTAAGGGTGTTCACGTTGCAAAATGTTCCTAATTTTATATTTGCACGGCATAGTCTTCGTTTTTTGAACGTTACTTTGTGGCTACATTTTCCAAGTGTAACACATTTTTAGCTCTCACAGTTTTTCCATAGCAGCACTTCAAAGCAGAATTCACAAGTTACAGGAACATAGGATCAATGAAAACCATGTGTTTTACTAGAATGAAATAATTTACACTGAAATTAGATATTATGGGCAATATGCTAACATATTCAAAAACATACACCACTTATTTTGTATATTTTTAAGTACAAAGGAATTTCATTGTGTATTTTTTAATATTTTAACATATCGCCATAATATCTCAGTCCAGTGTAAATTATTGCATTAGAGTAAGACACTTGGTTTTTGTTATTACTATGTTCCCCGTAACTTGCGAATTCTGACTTTAACATGCTGCTATAGAAAAGCTGTGAGAATTAAAAAAGATTTACAAGTCGAAAATGTAGCCACAAGTAATGTCTATAAAACAAACACTATGCCTTGCAAATGTAACATTATGGATTTTTGCCACATGAACACCCTTAAAACGACATAGTTATATTGTATAGCTTTAAGTAAAGTTCTGACAAAGATACCTAAGGCACAAGAAAACAAATTTAGTCTACGAAGTACTCGTTTATCGAGAAGCTACCGCTGCATATAGGCTATTCACGCTAATATGGTCAATTTTTAAGAACCCTGTGTACTTGGCGCATGAACGGTGTTGTACCGTGCCACTATTCTTCCTTACTGCGCGAAACCGCTGTAACTTATTCCCAATGTGTTCGTCTACGAACGAAACACAAAGCTGAAATTATGCTTCTATAATTTAAAAAATGCAGAATACTTGTTAGAAAAATGATTTTGGGGTCGCTGAAAATAACTACGAAAAAAAAAACCGGATTTGTAAAACACAAAACTAAATGCATAAATGCAATTAACTTCTTGGACTTTAAAACATACTTCCCACAAATTACGTTGTAGGGTCACCGATTCAAGTCCCGTAGAAAAAAAAATTAAGCGAAAAAACTCCCACCGGTTAGGTGCACCGCAAATAGAAGCGAAGTTGTTAATGTAGAGTGTGGCAAGCTGAACCTTATCGCTACACTGTCGCTGCGCATTAAACGTCGAAATTACATAAGGTACATAGGCCTCTGCTAAATTACTTTATGTTCATTTGCATTTTCATGAAAGTTATTAACAGTAAGAGGTAAGGACAGCAGACTTTCAAATTTATTAATTTTTAGTACTAACGTGTATTTGAGTTTAATATATTAAAATTCTGGCTACGTCAAAGCACAGGGCAAGACTCATTTATTTAAAATTAGTGTTGATAAAATGTGTGTAATAGTGTATTCTGTAGAAACTGCCGAAGTAAAATATTTATAAATTACTTTGGACGGTCTCACATGCCGTAACAGAACTAGCACAGCACTGAATGACCGTCAGAAATTCTTCTGTTAGAACATATTTTATGCTCTAGCGAAATTACATTTCCTCAAATAAAACTGAAACAAGTACCTATTATGATGTAAACATACACAAATCCAGTATGACAACACTACAACTGCTGATCGCATTGCATGAATGTTATTAAGTTTCACGTCTTAGACAATAAAAAAATGAATTTATTAGCGGTAGAAGCATGTTGTAAGGAATTAAATAAGTATTCACTTTACCGTGAACAGAGCAATTCGCAGCACAATCAACGTCGGCTAGTCGAACTAGCAGAGCGTTCACCTCTCAAGAGCATGCGCCCGAGCTGAAAGTTTTCTGGCGTGTTTGTGAAGAGGTTAGGAGGAGAAGGGGGTTCACTTTCTCATAACAAAAAGTCGTTAAGCAGCGCTAATACATGGGTACACACACCACAAAGCACCCAAGTGGACAACAATATTAACAACCGTGTCCACAACACGGTATTCAAAACAGCGTTTGAAAACGAAAATGAATACAAAGAAGCTCTTAGCACTAATTTCGTATAAATCTAATTCTCTGATTTTAAATATTACAAAAATAATTCCTTGTACTAATCCTATGCAAATATATGCACTGCACTACACAAACTACTAAAGTCACGGCATAAAATATGTGAAATTATACCGTAGGGAGAATGTCCAATGTAAAATACAATTGTAAATTTGGAACACAAACTTTAC
>PNEQ01074406.1:18883-33937 GCA_003012365.1 Medauroidea extradentata
AATTAAGTACTGGATTTAATAGCTCACAAAGCTACGAAATACACAAAACAGTAATCAACTATAACTCTCACAACACAATTAGTTATGCACACAATTACCACTGTGTCACAGACACGTTAATTAACTTTGACAATTAAAGCACAAAAAATGTCTACCATCAATTAATTAAACAGTACAAATCACAATAAAATTCAGTCATATATTTAATCAACAGTCTCTCTCAAATAGTGACAGTGTATAACCTTAATAGTCCGCAGTGGTGATGAATCGCCGTGTGCTGCGCAGCACCCCGAGTGCACCGCTGTCTTCACTCTTGAGGTCTTCGATTCGACTCCCGTCGCGTACCTCCTTCTTCGCCCGTCAGTCCGCTGCAGCAGTCCTCTTGGTTCGTCCAACACTGCTCCGAAGGTAGCCGCCTGCCGCCTCACAGTAGACATTGACGTCACCAAGATGTCTTCACCAGTTTATCTTCACAACCATAGCACCTTCCCTTGCACGACCAATAGTGAACTCTGCTCGAATTTGTCGATTCAGCCCTTATATACTACGTAAAACAGTAGGGGAATAACCGCATTACAGGGGTCTAAAATTAGACAATTCATCATGTTTCGGACGTGATTCGAGTCACGTACGCCGCTTCGCAGGGCAAAAACGCAGTTGGGACAGGTATCTATGACGTAGTTTCGCCGGGATTCCCACTATGAGACACTCGGGCTTTGAGTCATGGGCCAGCCCTCAAGGTGTTTCGACACAGGCCCCATCCAGCCTGCCCTCAGAAACACAGCATGCAACAATAATATGCTTATGTACACTATACAACAGCAAGCAAACAAAATACTTCAAGTTACAATGGTAAACTTCCAAACCCTGAATAAAATTGTAATTCTCTCCAAGTAAGTTTGAGCAATTTTTATGCTACTTTACATGTTTCAAATTTATGCTTAACCTAGTTAGAATACCAGCCAAAATGTTAAAGTATGTAGTACTTGGATATATAACTAAACGGACAACCCGGATTTCTTTAAACAAGATATACGCTTTCTTTGACAATATTACATAAAAAACTGCGACGTAATCAAAGTGTTCTGCAAGGCCTGCGCAATAACCAACAAAGTGCTATAGTGAAGATAATTTGAGGTGTGTATGGAATGTAATGAAGGACAACAAATACACAAACTAATGGCAACGTCCGCCGAGTTCTCCGACCACGTATATCGAACCTTGTTCATTTAGGTGGGACATTTCTACAGAGAAATCGCAAAATAATCAAACTTTCTTCAAGGTCCGTACGAAGAAAACCACGCAGCATTGACTTCTATTTTTGTTAATAATTTATTTTTAGCAATGAGAGATGAGCATCTTAATTTCTTAGATAGCTATTTTATTTCTATTCACCTCCCTCCCTCTCTAAATACGACACAAGATTATAGGAAATAATTTTAGACAGTACTGTATATTTGTAACAGCAAACGTGTTTAAATATATTTTTTACGAAGTGTCTAATTTCATAATTTTCAATAAACATTACAAAATGTCAATTTTGATTTGACGGTGGATTAAAGCCATGATCCCTTGTTTATACTTTTTTTACTGTAATTATGTTTTAAGGATAAACGAAAGCAGATATAAACAATTTGTTTGGCAGCTTCGTTAATTTTTTTTTTCAAGTTGGCTATTTTTCAAGAAAGTAAATACGGTTTACTTAGTTAGGTAATCAATTAAATTATTGTTAAATGACTATTTAGTCAAAACCATATAATTGCACGTCTTCAACAAATTACCTTTGACGAAAAAAAAAAACATTTCAAACAAAACTGCTAAACAGTGTGTTATACTGCTCTCTTATAGGCTTAAAAAATTATCGCAATAACAGCAGAAACAGAGCAGCATCGACTTAAGTTTATGAAATGAAACGATGATTGTTCTCAACTAACCATAAATATATTGGAACTTTATACTTTATTTTAGGAATATGACCAGGAATAATTGGACTGTAAATAAGTAAGCCAATTCGAATAGAATTAGGCTGACGAGGATCAATTATTAGTAATGATCAAATCTATAATACTATTGTTACTGATCACGTCTTTGTTATAATTTTCTTTATAGTAATACCTACTATAATTGGGAGGGTTTGGAAATTGATTATTACCTATCATGATTGGAGCACCATATATAGCCATTTCACGAATAAATAACATAAGATTTTGACTAACGCCTGAACACCAGGCCAGTTTGTGAGCAGTAAACTCTGTGATAGAAAATTAGATGTGCTTCATCTATACAAAAAAAAAATAATAAAGTTCAAGTATAATGAAACGCTAAAAACTCTGTAACTTGTCTCTGCAGACTACAATTAATGCAATGTCCCTTTGACCAATAATTTTGACTGAAACAGTTCCGCCTCGGTCTAGCTCGGCGGATATAATAAATAATGTAGTCAATATTGAGATAACAAGTTACTTGATACGGCGGCAAATGGCCCTCGCTCACCATGGAACAGAATAGACCAGGTCACTGATCCGCGATTCAGCCTAGTCACACAACTCCGCCGGATGTGAATCATGCGAACAGTGAACGACCTACTCCAAAAACTTCGTCACGTTTTGGTCCTGAAGGGCGCGATTCCCGTCTCTTTGGTCTGGCAAAGCACGAAGAAAAACTAATTGCTCCCGATCTAGGCCAATCGGCTTGTTAATGCTCGCAAATATCGTCTAGTTAATACTCGCAAATCGTATCCCGGGACACACACTGTCGGCGACACTTCCGCGAGACGAGGTCCAGCCCCGAGAACGGCAACACGTCCGTCTGCCTCGAGCTCCGAGATACTTCTCCCTTCTCTCGAAAACCGTGTCTCCTAGCCAAGCTGGCTACACTGACCTTCAGCTCCCTTCGACCAATCAGAAACTCGGTTACATTCTAACTCTGTTTACAGACGGCTAAGAACTCAGGCCTTTGCGAGCGTATCAAGTGTCAAATTTATTAATTAAGATTTCCATTTTACATGTTTGTTCAGACCCTTCTGTTCGAGTACATAAATTGTCTTACTTATAACTAAAATTATATTTAATTTATATTTTTAATTCAACTGCCTGGCGGTAAACCGTTGCAGGCGTCTTATTTATGTCTCTGTCCAACACACTCGCCCAGTGGGCGTGCGAGGCACTCTTCCCTCAACAATTCGTCAACCCCCTTGACACATACATGGCCAGTCCTCTGCTTCCTGTAGCGTGATGAAACCCAATTTTTCCATCCTCTAGATCCAATATAAATTTTACATATTTTCTTAAGCATTAATCTAACACAAATTTAATTAAAATCTACAGCTTTCCCAGAGTCCGGCACAGATTTAATTGTCTCTGTAGCCCAATTATTACTCTTTCTAGGAATATTCAATTACAGTGTATTATCCTGCTACATTAAGTTTATCTACAATTTTCTGGGCTGACTGCAACTACCAAACACCAATACAACACATATATTTGAATAAAATTGACGGCCACTTACGTTGTCATCGGTGAACATTTGCTCAATTCTATGTACACAAGTACAATCTATATACAATGCTACATTGGCATACTACAACTCCATCCCTTCGAGATTAACCTTCGGTGTCGTGCTGAGTATTCTGCGCTCAATAGTCCTCAAAGTTCCACGTGCGACATACTGACAATGATGCTGTAGGTCCGCCCACAGTGGGAGTAGACTGTACTGATCAATACCTCGAATATGTGGTATGTACATACTACACTACTAAGACTGATTGCCCTAGCGTATAATCATCGTTAGTTTACACACCTCCTGCAGTGTTAGGAAACATGCCTAGCAGCAAAAGAATAAACATTTGATACGGGCACATGTCAGAATACTCTCTGAACTTCCCTCTCAATTGGGAAAACTATTACCTGCGCCAAGCGCAGTTCATGTTTGCCCGTTCAGGTCCAGCTAGCTAAACTAAGAAAACTAAGCTTTTAATCCAAAGAAGTGAAACATTAAAATGCTTATTATAAAGTTTTAAATATACGAATGACAATTGCTGGCGTTACTGGATGACATATAAGTACAAATGCGAAACCAAATCGCAACCCTGTAAATACTCGGGGAACTGTTGCAATTTTCATCACCTTTTTTATTTTTTATTTGTACCAGATATATTTTTTTATTGTAGACCCAAAACGTGACTAAATTTGGCTCTTATGAAATTTTTTTATCTCTCCTAGTTCTCGCGTAATGGCTTGTTAAAGTCATATTTTGCATGTTTCCGTTTTAACGACTACACTAAAACCAACTGATATACCAAACTCAAAAAATCTCAGTGGATAAAGACATTGCAGGCTACAATGTCATGCTCATAAAAATAAAGAATAAAAATGATTTTTATTTAAAAAAATTTAATTTTTCAAATATTTATTTTTAGTTTCAACATTTTTTTTAAAATATACAAATAATTTTTATTCTTTATTTTTATGAGCATGACATTGTAGCCTGCAATGTCTTTATCCACTGTGATTTTTTGAGTTTGGTATATCAGTTGGTTTTAGTGTAGTCGTTAAAACGAAAACATGCATAACATGACTAATAAGCCATTACGCGAAAACTATGAGAGATAAAAAATTTCATAAGAATCAAATTTAGTCACATTTTGTATCTAAAATAAAAAAAAAATAGCTGGTAGGAATAAAAAATTAAAAAATGATGACGAAAATTTTGGTAGACCGCGCCCAACACGCTTCCCATTAAGGATGTCGCATAACTGCAAACGTTTCAGTACATCAACACATATCTTCTCTTCCAAACGAACATACAAGATAGGAACCACCGACCATTTCACATCTACATATTACCATGAGTACAATATCTAATTAACTATTTATTTTAGTACTTTGTCTTTAGACAGAGAGAAGTAATTAGAAAAAGAGAAAGAGTGAGAATGAGAACGAGAGAAAATGATGGCACAACATGAATACAAACGCACAGCAATCGCCATAAAGTTGGATTTATGTATATTTATTTTAGCATTAAATATTGCATCACGCTATTTACAAATTATTTTCAGGTAAAAAATTGTTTAACAATCTAATGCGAAACTATTTTTCTACTGTGAAATTAAATGTAGATTTTACAAATCCTGTAAAACTACAATCACATAATCGTAACTTGTTTCAAAGTCAACGGGAGAGAACTTCACAGGGATGAAAAGTAGGCAGAAAGAAACATGAGCGAATACAGGCGTCCAGTCCACGACAGATTTAATAATGAGCCAAATATACCGTTCCAGTCCATACGTGAAGTTACAAAACACCACACAAAGAGCCTATCTAACATGTATAAGAATGTAATGAACTAAAAATGCGACACAGCTCGTTGCGAAAGTCAGCTCTGGATAACGCCAGTACTCGTGACGACTGGCAATGCAGTAGGACTGTCAACAGCCACGACCAGACACTGGCATGTAGGCTATAACCCGGTGGAAGCCGCACCAAAGACTCCTCTCACAGCTCACTCACCTGCAACAAAAAATACAAAACTGATAAACCTCTGAAAATATGTTAAAGCTTAAAAATTAATTCGCGAGCATTTCCAACGCTATACAGGTAGTTCAGAAATTCGCCCCAAATATTTTAAGATTACTTCCCAAGTGGTGACTATGTGTACCATATTCAATAAGGGAGATATCTTCACTTGAAATTCCAGTTTTCCAGCCTTGAATAAAACCACGATTTTTAAAACAATGTTTAGTTTAACAGATATGCAAAACATACGGAATAAACTGCGTTGAAACTATTCTATTAGAATAAAGAGGGGAGGGGGGACTGCACGTTAATAGCACGCAAACTCTTAGTTTTTGTATGGACACGGACGGTTTTAACTGTTTTTTTTTTTTTTTTTTTCAATTTGTTTTAGATCCCTCGATAACACTACACAACGTTACAAAATACGTGATTATTATTCAACATAAATTTTTACATCTTGTCAAATACGAATTGATAACTCGAATATCAAGGGCGGTTATCCCCCTCACGAGTATGTAAGTTAAAACACAAAGTCATAAATTTAGAAAAAATTCACCTTCCGAAGTATTTCGGGTGAGATTCTGAAAAAGCTAATGTTATAGCTTTAGAAAAACAAGCAAATTTAAAAAAAAATATTCAATTTTTTTATGTTGAAACTTATTGGAATACTAGAATAAATGTTTGCAACTCGTTACATACACAAGTTCTGTGCGTTTATCTATTTTTTGCAGGTGAAATTTCAGATTTACGTAAAATATAAGAAATATTAATATTAACATTTCTATTTCTAAATACTTAGACAAACGCTTCATCAACACTGAATACAAGCCAATGGAAGCGGGGTAATCTTGAATTTTATACAAGGTATGCAGTATAAACACTCGTCAGAAAACAGAAACCAAACAGAGCTTTAAAATGTGTTCAAATTCATTGTAATCAGACTACTACAAATTTTTACACAAAAGTAATCAGGTCGAGTTTCAATTTTATTACATAATATAAATTTGAAGTCGCCACACACAGTTTTATCACAGCCAATTCGCTCACTTCCTGGGCTAAATTTTATAAGTTGCTAGCCATACTATATCTCTCTCTTAAAAGGGAAAAAAATTTACACTTAAAAGTGTGTAAAAATATCTAGTCACTAAACACCGTATGTTCTGAGGCTAACGAACTACGGACATTTATTATTTTTGCGTCTGGATGTAAGCCGCGTCGGATGGTTGTCTTGTGACGTTTGGGCTGTCATTGGATACATGATGGCAGCTTCAATGACTGCCGAGCAATCATCCGACTCGGGTCGCACCCAAAAGCCAAGATAATACAGACAAGGGCAGCGAAATCCTGCGCTTTTTGATGCGAATATTTAGAAAGCATACGTAAGTCAACCACAATCGAGTTGCAATGTTACAAATGATATTCAAAAAGTTAACATTTTAGTGTAACACAATAGTGCAGTGATTTTCTACTTCTTTTTACACCACAATAATGGCATGTTCTCTTAGTAACAGCTTAAATGTAAGAGAAGAATTAAACCCTAGTCATCACATTCTATTCTTTACCGCGTTCAGCCTGACTCGTTCTTTGTGGGCTTATTGCTTTCATATAGACAATCTACTGCAAAAAACCTACGGAAAGTAAATACGGGATTATTGAAAACTGGCGCATGGTGTCGTCATTAAAATACTGTACCTACGTATTTTATGCTCTTCGAAAGAAAAGAGGCATGAAAAGATTGATATTGATACTATGATTAATGAAGGCCGAAAATACAGCCATTCACAGCTTATTCTCGAATTTATTAAGTACGACCTCTGTGTAATACACAATAAATGGCCTCACAAATCGGATTGCAAAAACAATTCACAACATCATGATGACTGGATAATGGATTCTTTTTTGTCTTGCATGAGTAAAATTTGCAACTAACCTCGGAGCCATGTTTCTTTATTTTCAACACAGAGTAAAACGTTGAGGCGGGCGTACTGAAATAAAACTGAGAAAGAGAGATCTGCACAGACTTAACAAGCTGTACAGATACACCGCACATCTGTTCATACGACACACAAAAACCGGCTTTTAAAGAGTATGGTTAACCAAATCCGTCTTAATAAAGCAGGTTCTGAATCCTGCTGTTCATTTACATAATATTTTCTGCCAGTTAATGGCTGAATACTAATTTCACACAAAATTATATCTGTTCCAATGAAACAAAATGCATACGCTGGACTTCATATGATGAAAGTTCTACTGTTATGTAAAATAAGTGTGAACGGTTTCGAGATAACGTTCTTAAGTTTATTTGCTCTTACAGTGGCTTACTAACGTACACCGGATGTTTCTACATACAAGTCTAACTTATTGATCGAACAAATAATTTAAACATGTTCTGCTGAATAACCCATGAGCTCTGCAGCTTCCTTCTTGAGGAAGACGAATTTATGTGATTACATGTTGCATTTCTACACAAATGTAGTATTGATGCACGTAATTACGTAAAAAATAAATAAACAAATCACAATGCTACAGGTATTTATTGACAAAGTATAGAAAACGACAAAATAAAATTATTTAAATACAAGCAGACCATTCATCCAGCTCAAATGCCTCATTAGTAGAGTCCCGGAAATTTCGCGGATTCAACTGAGGTGAGGTTGGATTTTTAAAGACATGTATATGTTGGAAACTTTTTTGATCGGGCCATAGTTTATTATACGTGACCTTGAGGACTCCAGCGGACCTGCATAAAACCACTCATGGACTCCCGCGCCACACCATCAAATGTTCTTATGCTTACTCACTGGAGCAACAGCCAATGAAGAGGTATCTGAGGACGTAGTGTACACAGGTCTGTGCAGTCCAACCGGCTGGTCGTTGAACCCGCGATATATCCGGGACTCTACTCATTAGATACCTACGTTATTTGCTTAGGTATCAAGACAATGAAATCAGTTTGGATTCAGAAATATTTCATTCAGGCGAAGGACTAAATATTAGCCTACACTAGAACATTATTGTTACTCGTCTGTCCCATGACAGAATTCCTTTTTTGACAATTGTGTTGGCATTTATTTTTAAAGCAATTTCTATGTAACTGTTTTCGCCTCTGCCAAATATTGTTTGTGCGAAAGCGCACTCGGCTCACTGTTCAATGTGCAATATATATACACGTCTACCTTAGGTAATATGTATTAGTTTTTGACAATTCTGAAGAATGCCATGTGTGCACCGGGCTACAGGAAAATAATTTTCTTTTTGATAGAACTGCACAGTTTGCCAATCAGCTTAGTTTGAAAGAAATCAACCTTGATAGAGAAACCCATCACTTGCGAGATTAACAAAACTCGATGAAGAGCTAAACCTGAGTTTAAGTTACAGGTGTGTTCCACCAACAACACAGCGAGTTTATGTTACTAGAGATTAGTTAAACTTAGCTGCACGATGGGTAGTGTGAGCTGAGTTGCCTTAATTGTGTCGGAAATACCCGAACACTAGTCGGAAATTGCCGAATGTGAGTTTGTGAATTATTTCATTTGGAAACTTTGTTACAACGTTCTTGAGGGGAAGGAGGGCGTGTTTGCATTATACTATCTAGAGGGGGGGTACAGCTAGGGGGCTAGGTACCCCTGGGGAAATTTGGAGCAAAGCCAGAAAGAAAGACCAGGGGAAGATGATCCAGCAAATATAATTTACATAATTTTATTGCTGCAAAGGCAAATGTTTATCTACACACAATTATTTAATTATTTTCTCGTCTGTATAGTTTTTGTTAACCTGAAAATACCAGACGTGAAACAGAACCTCATACACTGTAAACAATTTTTTTCGTACTTTTACAAAGAAAATCTTTGGAAACCCAGTTGCCAAACAAATTCCTTGTAAAACTACGATGGCTGTCGTAATAAAATACAAAGTATATGTTTGTGTAAAATTACAAGGAATAGCCTTGTAGTTGTACTTTCAACAAGGAAAAAAAAATTAAATGCTCGCTGCACTTCGTAAATAACACTAAACTTATTTATCAAATAACTTTTCAATAGAGGACGTTTATATGGAATTATTTTGAAAATAAAAACATTTGGAGGTGGTAAGCGTCGAACCACTCTTCCTACTCTAGAACCTACGCATCTTATCTCTAGACCACTGTGACCTCTGTATTGTCAGTGTATGCATCAATACAAGTGAATGGACCGATTGTTTTGACAAGCGGAAATGTATTAAAACGTCTGTATCATCATATTCATCGAAATAATGATTTCTTTCTCTAATCCGACGAGGCAGATACACAGGAATAAAGTCTTCATCGTCTGTATTGTCCTCAAACACCAAATTATACAGTGCTCGCGCCATTTTATAATGAACTTAAGCGAGATTAGTGACGTTACCCGGCCAAAATCGAGCAGTTAAATTTAATCTCGCTTAAGACGAGAAAATCGAGTTTAACTGCTTGGTGAAATCCAAAACATGTATAATCGAGATTAAGTGGCGATTAATCTAGATTAAATCGCTTAAACTTGGTTGGTGAAACCGGCCCTTATTCCATTAAAACTGCTGTACAAAGGATGCCAACACAACTGTCAAAAAATTGAATTCTTTCATGAGACAGACTATAACATGGTCGTTGCAAAAATGGTTGTTACATGCCAACTGCGGAAAAAAGCGATCCAGAGATTCTAAAAAGGATACTAGCGTTGCGTAGTATTACAAGAGAGGCTAAAGTAGGGAGAAACGAGAAACCGCAAGGAGAGGGACAGAAAAATACAAATTAGCCAGCCAAACCTAGCCACACATCGCATAGATTAGATTCATTGCATCGATATGACACACAAAAAAACTTAAACTACGTAACAGCAACGCCCGAAGCGTTTTTACGAATTTACCGCACTGCGATATGTAACCGAACGATATGTCGTTACACTTTTAAGGTAGGGGTCTCACCTGGCGTGTTGTATTTTACATTTATAAATAGTAAGAATAGTTTCATTGAAGTCACTGAAAAAAAGTTACTGTAGCGCATTAATTTTTACACACGCATTACGTGATGAATGAGAAAGCGAGATTTAAAAATAAAACATGACTACTAGCGTTATCAATATTCGCCAGATGTTACGGATTTATGAGTATATATCAAGGTAATGTACTTTACTAGAGCGCTATAGCGGTACATTTAAATGCGTGTTTCTAAACAATTCCAAACAATAATCCTAAATCGGTATGTGATGCCTCGCCTGTACACGAGTGAATCCAACGGCGACACCGACGTAATTAATTAAATTCTATCATTACCAAAGTTCATAGTAACTCTTTGATCGGAATAATGTCATAATAGGTGTTCGTAATCAGGTACCAGGGCACACCAGTAACCACAGGGTTTTCACCTTCAAATGTTCCTTAACATGAATAAAACACTATTGTCATACCCCCCCATACAAATAATGTAAAGTTCTATACACAACTGAATACTTCAGCATCTGACCAAGTTTCCTTTAATTTGAGAATTTCGTCAATACGCAAAGCAAACGTAAAAAGTAACAGTTAAAAACAATTAAGATTCTTTTTTCGAAACAGAAATACTTCGTTATATATTATTAAGGGGTATGGAAAGGTGGATGTCGAGCGGACGACAGGAATGCTCTATCGTCAATAAAACCTGAACTACTCATCAAAATTTGATGATATTTTTTGCCAAGTAGACATTTTATCAGCGGACGTTTATTTATGTACCACTATGCGGTAGTATGCTTTATTTTCGAGTAAAACATTAAAAACTGTTTTCAGAAAAATTAGGGCTTGAAATCACAAAATCTACAAAAATTGAAAACTGTCATTTGCATGATTTTAATATGAAAATATCTAGGCCTCTACAATAACCGAATTAAAAACATTCTCGCGTTTTCATTTGAATATAATTTTAACATCCGTGAACCTCTCGCGCAGATATTTTCGGATACTAAAATTATTTTCAAATCAAAGCGCGAGTATTTGTGAAATTCTGTTATTATAGAAGTTTAGATACTATCAAATTAAAATTATAAAAATGACAGTTTTCAATTTTTGTAGATTTTGTGGTTTCAAGCCATTCTTTCTAAGAACATTTTTTAATGTTTTACTCTAAAGTAAAGCATACTACCGCATAGTGTTACATAAATAAAAGTCCGCTGGTAAATTATCTACTCGGCAAAAATTTTTCATCGAATTTTGATGAGTAGTTCAAATTTTATTGACGATTGATAGGGCCCGGTAATTTTCGCGAAAAGATTGTTGCAGCACTTTGTTTCAGTGCCTTACGTGCGCACCTGCATCTCGGCTTTGTGGTCAGTGATTGGATGCCATAACACCCAGCGTCTGGAGGTTAAACCCGCAAATCACAGACGTGATGTGTGGCAGTTATCCGTGTACTGATTGGCACAGTCAAATGAATAACGACTCTGAACAAAAACACTCTGTCAATAACCTTGAAGTTGAGGTGCAGGTGTGCAAGTAAGGCACTGAAACAAAGTGGGGCAAAAATCTTTTCGCGAAAACTACCGGGCCCTAACGAATGAGTATTCCGGTCGTCTCCTCGACATCGTACCTTTCTATGCCCCTAAAAGATTATCTTTAAAATGTATATTACGTAAATAATCAGAAAATAAGCCTTGTTATCACAACATTTACAGCATTTTAAA
This sequence comes from Medauroidea extradentata, assembly GCA_003012365.1. NCBI lineage: Eukaryota > Metazoa > Arthropoda > Insecta > Phasmatodea > Phasmatidae > Medauroidea > Medauroidea extradentata. Next base: position 31,065 of record PNEQ01074406.1, read on the forward strand.
TTAACTTACAGATAAAAAGCAACGACAGCTATTGACGCAAGACGCAACTTACAGTTCACTTACAAATACTTCACTGAAGATTTTACAAGATTTTCGGAACACGTTCAAAACACACCTGTTTCATTTTAATGAAATCCAAGTAACGCATAGTAAAACAATACCAAGAAATAAACTATTTTTATAGCTAAAAACAGACATCTTGACTCTGAATTCCGGTTTACAGTTATCCAAAGATTGCTAAGTCAAGACTGCTTGACTTGACTGTGTGCTACTCAATTAAGACATGGCTATGTACTTTAAGCGATCGTAATGTCCATTTCTAATAGTATAACCGCCTTGAATAGAGCCAGCCAAGTCACTGAACACCGAGTTAATAACTCATTGGTTCACGTTGCTTGGCTGCGAACCGCAGATAGCTTAATGTCTTGAACAAATCTAATATAATTGTTTAATGGGGCAGCGGCGGCGTACTTAATTTATCAAACCGCTCGCCTCCTACCCGTTCGATTCGGGCTCTATTCCCGGCAGGGTCAACCGCGATTTTTCGTCAGTGGGGAATGTGGCGGACATTGCTGTTGGCTGCGAGATTTCTCGGGATACTTCCGTTTCCCCCGGCCTTGTATTCCCATCATAAAGTATAATATTAAATAAACAGCGGCTACCCTCCTGTCTAAATTATGTAGTACAACCGGTTAGTATTCTGTAATGTAAATTATGTAGAGTAAAGCTACGGTATTTAGATAACGTATTTCATTAAACCGTAATCCTCATCCAAAGCATTATCCACTTAACTAGTTCCAGTACAAGTGCCTACCTCTGACTACACCCACTCAACCACTTTAAATCTTGTGTGTAAAACATGTTTAAATAAATCGTTTCATAACATTTGGTGGAGGCTCCGGTATCCGTAACACACCGTTGCTCCATGTGCCTCATTTCATGCCACCTCTCAGGGTGCTCCAAGTTTCAAAGTCTCCCTCTTGGTGTGTGATGTCCCTATCTCGTTCACTCCCCATCATGTAAATACTTATCCTTGGTAATTAACACTAACACATACTGATCGGCGCGCCAATTCTGAGTCCCTCGCGGGTATGAATTTTTCGTTCTGAACGACGTAAACGATGCAGCGACGTAGTGGAAAAAGCGTTTTAGTTAAAATACGCTACTGTGGATAGCATGTGCGTCCGTATTATGCTGACGTCTTACCTTTCATGCTCGTATAAATGAAAACCACGTAACTTACCTGCTATGGACTCAAAGAGTTGGAGCATGGACTGTACTCGGGCCTACAGTTTAAAAAAAAAAATTAATAAAACAACTAGAGACGAACAGAAAAGCCTGTAACGTAGTGCGGAATAATTTTTAAAACAAAAAGTTTTCGGACACTAAATACTTTCAACAATAAAAGATGGTGTTAAATTTCGTCAATTATATAACAAGGTGATTTAATTAATATTCCGGCCATTGTGTATTTTATAAATTCACATCTGGTCAGTTATATACATGCATTCCGCACAAATGCTTGTTGAAACATACAACCTACAAACGTGTTAAACAAATTCAGTAACACGCTGTTTTGTGAAATATAACCAAAAGCGTCATAACACTATTAATTTAAGGACGCCCGCGCCGCCTACCACGCACTTCAAATGCGTCGCAGTGTGTTCGTAAAAACTTCTTTTCGACGAAACTATTCCATGTGTGTCTACTGTGCAAACGTGCGAAAAGTAAAAACACCTTGGTCCAGGTCAGAATGTCATTGTTTCGACACTATGTTTTCACAAATACTGTGCCTAAGCCATCCAACACGACTAAAACAGCATTTTCAGACCCCCTTACTACAAAATACACCAACCGGACGTAGTATGTGAACCTCAGATAGAGACTTAACTCTGCTACACACTTTCTACCAATTAAATTATATGGTCACCGCTCAATGTCGCATAGTAAAAACGGTTCGGCTGAGCCTTGCAAGCTAGTTCAGCGCTTGGCTTGTTGAGGAGATGTGGCATTTTCTGCGAGCTTCAAGGTCACCCTTATTATCTCCGTCACTTCTAAGACTAACGCGCAGGTAGGCGGCGCCCTGTACTGGTCTTTCCGCATGTCGCCGACGAGTGTTACTCGTTACTATAAAACTGAAGGCTAAACTTGAGCTGGCACTAATTGAAAATTGACCCGGCATATATATCTACGAGATTTTCAGCGCTGAAGAGGAGTGGCATAGATTCGCCGAAAATAAATATGCAAGGGAAAGGGACTCTCAAAGCAAAGCGAGCTCGGATCGCCTTGGTGGGAAGTGAATGGTTAGATCATTGTAAAGGCCACACATGAAAGTTTCGTTAAACAGAGTTAACAGGGAATTATTTCTAACGTAAAAGCTAAGTGGTATAAACAACGGACACAATTCAACTATTGGTGAAAAAAACTAATGAGACAGTCTATGTCGCTGGCGACTTATCCGGAGCTTTCGTACATCGCTCGTGCATACACAGCCAACACAAGCCCGTCCAGAAATAGTTTTGGAGTGACAGGTAATTAACTGCTGAAGATCTCAAGTTCACTGCCACCGACATATTTTGGCGCAAACGTCATACACCGGCTCATGTTTTAAGTGGCTCACAACCCGGGAAATCAGCAACTGTCTATGAACAAGTGAGCTTACCTGATAAGAACCGAGGGAGGTGGCGCCAATAGCAAAACGTTGGGCCTCGCGGTTAGGACAACCCTGGTTTGATTCCCGGCTATTACCATCCTGATTTCGGTTTACCACAGTTTCTCGACAACACTCCACGCGAATTGTGGGTTGGGCCTTCGGTATAGGCCACGGCCGATTTTTCTCTCAATTTTTGTCCTCGTGTAAAGTTGTGTATGAT